>PVIJ01000020.1:505667-530594 GCA_004024925.1 Scalopus aquaticus | reverse complement strand
ATTTGTTGTTGCCTGTATTTTTAATGTGTGCCATCCTCACAGGTGTGAGGTGGTATCTCATAGTGGTTTTGATTTGCATTTCCTTGATTATAAGTGATGTTGAGCATTTTTTCATGTATCTGTTGGCCATTTGCTTTTCTTCTTTGGAGAAGTGCCTTTTTAACTCTTCTGCCCATTTTTTGATTGGGTTATTGGCTTTTTTTCTGTTGAGTTGTGTGAGTTCCTTGTAAATTTTTGTTATCAGTCCTTTATCAGATGTATTGTGTGCAAAGATCTTTTCCCAGTTGGTAGGGTGTCTGTTACAGAGGCTTTTTTCTATCAGCTCAAACCCCATAAGTCCCTCTAGTGAATTTCTCATTTCAGTTGTATTTTTCAACTCTGGAATTTCCATTTGGTTCTTTTAAAATAATTGACATCTCTATATCAATAGTCTCCATTTGGTGAGTAACTGTAAGTCTTGCTATGTCATGCTATAAGTCTTTAAATATATACTCCTTTAGTTATTCGAAAATATAATAGCTAATTTAAAGTCTTTGACTACTAAGTCCAGAACCTGGACCCCTTCAGATAGTTTCTAGTTCTGCTTTTCCCTGTGTTTATACTAGACTTTCCTGAGTTTCATTACATGTCAGAAAGACCAGAGTTTGTCAGTTCAAACATTTTTTAGCTGTGTGACCTGGAGCAAACTACACCTCTCTGAGCTTCATTTTCCCCAAATGTGAGCTAGAAATTCCTCTGTTGGGAGGACTCAATGAGATCTGCCTCTTTATTTTTCTTGGAAACCGACCATTTTAAATAATATGTTGTACTTCTGGATTCTGATCTCACAGGAATTGTTATAGATGTTATCATTGTTTGCTGGGTGGCTGTTGGTTGGTGTAGTGACTTGTTTAGAGTAATTCTAGTTTGTCTTCCTTGCAGCATGTGACCACCAAAGTCTGTTGTTCAGTTTGTGTGGGTGGCAGAGTGGTTAATTCTTGTTTTTATTTATAAGCCTGGCTTCCAAAGGGTTACCTCTGGGTCAGCTGAGCTTAATGACCCGGCAATGGTCAGAAGTTCTCCTTATGTTAGCATGCAACCAAGCAGTACTCAGGGACCTCAAACTGTTAAGGGATGCATGTTCTAAAAGGAATTCAGCCATCTGTGCACATAAAAGCAAATTAAGCATACTCTTCATGTGATCGACCTTTTTTAAAGATTTACTTTATTTATTTATGCATATAGGAACTGGGGTCTAGGCCAGAGGTTTGGGGGGGTGAGAGGATTCACCAGAGACAGAGTGGGGAACAGAACAGGTAGATCTACTGAAATACCCTGCTGAGGGGAGCAGCAGGCAAGACAAGAGAGGTCTCTGTGTTACATGGGTCAGCTCCCTGGCCAGGAATCAGACTCGTTGCTATAGTGGCTGATAACTTTAACCCCTGAGACTTTAACCCCTACACCACCAGGGAGGCCTCAGTGTGATCGACTCTTAATAGAATTAATGTGCTTAGAGAAAAGAAGAAAGGATGCAGATAAGAGTTTCCAAAGAAAACTCCAAAAACTGGGCCTCCCTGGTGGCGCAGTGGTTAAGCGCAGCGCTGTGGAGCTGTCGGCAGCAGCGATGTGAGTTTGATGCCCAGCCGGGGAAAATCCCACATGGTGCGGCAGACCTCTCCTGCCTTGCCCGCTGCTCCCTTCAGCAGTGTACTTCTGATCTGCCTTTTCTGCTCCCCACTCTGTCTCTGGTGAAGCCTCTCACCACTCCACACCTCTGGCCTGTACCCGAGCTGTATGTATAAATAAATAAATCTTTAAAAAAAAAAAAAAAAAGAAAACTCCAAAAATTACCCATCTCCTCATGGGCAAATGCCAGTCAAGTAGTTTGACCTGAAGCAGGGCTGCTGAGGCCCAAAAACTTGCTACAAATCTAAGGTACCTTTTGGTGGGGAACCGTAAAATAGGGATTTGGCAGGTCCCAGAAAACTGGGACAGAAGAGACTCAGAATTCAAAATATAGCAAATAATCCAATATGAGGTCAAGATAACAGCCACCATTGTCTCTGCCAAGGACCAGGAGTATGTGTCTCTCTTCCACATATCTCTTCCTGTGTCTCCACATGTGTCTCCTCCTAGCAATACCAGGAAGCAAGTGAAAGCCAGAAAAGCAAGAGATGAAGTGGGGTGTGTGTGTTCAGGTGTAAGCCAACCATGGTTGCTTAACTCTGCACCTAGCTCCTGACAGCCCCCCATTCAGGAAGTCAGGTTTCCTGGCATGCTGGGAGTTATGATTCTTGGCACCTGAGATCTCTTCTGTGTGGAGGTAGGGGTGGAATCTATAAAAACATCAAGGGATAAATTATTCCTCTAACACATAAACACCTTCATCCAGAGCCTTTGGCCCTTTGCCGAGAGGATCAGAGTCGGGATTGGGGCACAGAGTTCAGGTAGGTTACAAGTCTGACTTCATTTTCAGTTTCTGCTTCATGAGGCCTCTCTACATGCACACGTAGCCCTAAGCACGTACAGTCTTCTAGGTCCCCAGCATATGTAAAAGCACTTCAAAGCCCCTGATGACTATGTTGGGCCCTTACTTTACTTTTTTTTTTTTTGCTTGCCCCAGATAGCACTGTAACTTTACGTGGCTATGACGATGGTCTTTCCCAATTGTTTGCTACCAATTGGCATTATTTTTTCAATGTCACCCCTCAGCGGGGACTTTTTTGAAGCACTCCAATCAATCAGTCCCTCCAGTAGCAGTGAGGTTGCCTGTTTCATGGCTGATCTGTTGTGTCACCGGAGGGAAACAGAGGCAGTCTAGAGATAAAATGCCACAGACTCAACTGATATTAACAAGATTCGACTTTTTCTTGAATAAGTGCCTTTCCATTTATTTTATAACTTTATTAAATTCCAGAGCACTGCATTAGTCGTTTTTAATAATTTCCCCACTATTATCATTGCATCTTTTCAGGGAGAGGATTTGCCAAGGTCTTCCCTTTGCCCCTTCCCCTCCTCAATCCTCACTGCTTCTTATAATGTTCTACATAGAAGTTTCTTCTTCCTGAAGTATACCCATTAGCAATTCTTTCAAAAAGGATCAATGAGATAAACTTTTTAGGTTTGTTTTTTTTCCCCCTCATTTTACTACTGCAGGCATCTAAATAAACCTATGGCACCCACTTTGAATCAAATGACTCCATCTAGTCTCCAGCTGTCATGACGACACTTCTAGGTGGAAAACAAGCAGCTGAGTCAGCAATCTGACTCAACTCCCTATCACTGACTAAGAAAGAACACCCACTCACTGATGTCTCCTTATCACTAAGAAAGAACAATACCCTGCCCTGTTCTCTCCTGAGACAGGAAGTCCATATATGCTGAATGTTATTACAAAAAGACCCCATGTTGCAACATATTGCTTGAACACGCCCATCAACCAATTCAAAATTTTCAAATAAATGACCTAAGCTTACTTCAGACTCCTCCTCTGCTTAATCCTTTAAAGCTTGCCTGTGCACTGATTTGATGGGACACACTTTGGGACTGCCCCTTGGTGCTAGACCCAAGTGGATCCCTGTCCCAAATCAATGCTTTCTTGGTTATAGTACAGCTTGTTTATTTCCTCGTTGACAGACTTATTTTTAATTATGTTAATGGTTCGTAGTGTTTCAACATTCTTGAGACTCCTAAGTCAAAAATTCTGGGAAATTCTTAGTCATTGTATCTTCAAATACTATCTCTACCTCATTCTCTTCCTCACTCTGGAAACTACTTGTCATGGGTCAAATATTCTGAACCTATGTCTGTGTCTCCTAACTTCTTTTTCATACTTTTTCATCATTTCAGCTCTCTGTGCTCCCTCAAATCTCTTTTCCAGTTCACTAATCCTCTCTTCTACTTGTTCAGTCTGCTGTTAAATTCACCCATTAAGGGTTTTATTGTGATCTTTATTTTGATGACTATAGTTTTCATTTTTAGAAACTTCATTCAGTGCTTGGTCGAACCCTGGAGCTTTTATAAGTGTTTGTTTTCATAGGGTTTGGATTTCATATTTTATGTTCTTAATCATTTCTAACATACTACACTTTATGTTCTCTTTTGAGTGTAGGCCGGTGGCACAGGTGTGCAGAAATTTACAGGAAACAGTGGAGAACATGACAGGCAGATTTATTGAAATACACTGCTGAGAGCAGCAGCAGGCGAAACAGAAGGGGTCTGTTACAGAGAATGAGGCTCCCAAGGCTCTATTTATACTCCAGGCATCATCGACTGGCTAGGGTGCCTGGTCTTGGGTGTTTCCCTTCTGATGATCTTAATTAGCATAGAGGGCCATCAGTTCTTCGGATCATCAGCTTCATGTCCAGGTTCCCCTGGCAGTTCCATCTGCTCCCTTTATCCATTCAAGCCTCCCAAATTCACCTGCTGGGCAAGGAATGGGAGCTTGGGTTTTTTAATTTAGCAATGATACCAAGACAAGGGTTCTGATTGTCTAAACTGTTGTGCTGTTGGTGTCCACAGTCTCACAGGTGGAAAATTTTCCCTCAAGGCTTTTGTCATCTCCTAACGATAACATCTTTTTTTTTTTTTTTCATTTTATGAGACTCCCTTACAGCCTGGGGACATAACTTCAGGGTTCCCCACCTCCCTACCCCACCACCAATCCTCACTCTTTTTTTCTTCTTCAGGATTATCTTTGTTTTGGTTGCTTTCTTAGCTTGCAAGTTACTGAACCACCCCTGTGGAGTGTCCGGAATCCCAGGCACAGGTCAAGAGCACTGAGTTCTCAGGTTGGTGCGCATGGCTTACTTATCTTCCACCTCCCATCCCTGTAGATACATTCTGTCTAGTCTGTCCTTTCTTGGAGATTGTGGCTTTTCAACTGTCAGGCTTTCCAGGGGTCTTGGGACCACCCATTTCAGGTGGGTCTAGGCTACCATTTTTTAACCAAAAAAAATTGTGGGGGGGTGTGTGTATACACATGCATGCACATACACACAACACATATACATGGGCATCCTGTCCTAGCCTATATTTCCGAAAACCCTAGTGTAGGACATTATCTCTATCACTACTGGTTTCTGACCTCATCGACACTTAAGGGAAGACACATCATCTCACTGGCTGTGATCTAGCATAGAGTCCCCTTTAGACCTTCTTTGTTTCTGGACAACTGGGAATTCCCTTTCATGGGAGCTCAACTATACATTTAAAATAAAATTTCATCACACATTTCAAAGAGTTTTAATAGAAGAGTTTTCTGCTAAGCCTAGCTTGCCAAATCAGAAACATATGGGGTGGCTCTCAGAACATGTTTCCTCTTCCCCTGCCAAATTCTGATAGAGCCCCCTAAGAGAGTATACCAAAATCTGGGTGGAGTGGGACCAGAAAAGGGGTGGGTGTGATGTCGATTTTTGGAGTCAACAGAGAATGGGGTCCTTGGGTTCACTCTGGAAAAGGTTTCACCAGAGCTCCCCTTTCAGCGCCATGCAGTGAGTTTCTCAGGCAAGTTTCTCCACGACACAGAGATGTTAGTTATATTTAAAGAGCAGGTTTATTAGGGAAAGAGACAGAAGAATAAAGAATTCTTGCATAGACATAAGCGGGCAGGAAGAGCTGCCCCAAAAGGGACAGGTTTGCTAAGAGAGGCCTACCTGGTTGCAGATAGGCAGTTTTGGGGGGAGAGCTGCCTCTGCTGAGGGAGGTCAGTGAATAGAAGTCCCAGCATGGTGCAGGTCATGGGCAGGCAGGAAGTCCACTGCCCTGCAGAGGGACAGAGTTGGTGAAAAGAAGCACCTGCATAGTCACAGGTGGACAGAAGTGCTGCCGTGTGCTACTGCAGAGATGCCCTGACACAATCTTCTCTTTGGGAGGGGCTCATTCCTTCCAGGAGTGGTTTGTTTGTTGTTGACTTAGAATACCCCTGGTCTGAATACACTGACACACCCTACAGTCCTTACAGCATCTGATACCTTCATGAAGTGATTATGTTAATCCCTTCTCCCACCCCACCCCCCAACCTCCAGCTCTTGGCATTGTGTGAGCCAGGTTCTAGTCTTGTGATGCCTTCTTTAGGTTTTCTACTTTCCTCCATCAGGTGGGGATCAGTTCCTGTGTGATTTGAAAAACAACACACAATCCACTGTCCCAGTGTTCTGACTCAATTCCTGGTGTCTCGGACTTTTGTATCCCCAGTGCCCGCCACAGTTTCACAGCCATAGTAGATGCCAGTTAACTGAGTGCTGGAGGCAAGAATGGCTATTGGCAGCCACCTGTGATTAGTGCATAATAAGAGAATGCCTGTCATGCAGGCCTGCTACTTAATCAGACTAGGCCATGCTTGGCACAGCCTAGCACCTAGTAACACCTCAAAAATGATTATTTTCCCTTCCCCTAAATGGGGAAAGAGTTGCTCACCGGGAAGTATTCTGAGGTGGAATATGAATCAAGAACTGGACTGGGCAGGCCCAGGGCGCAGACAACCTGCATGTCTGCCTGGTCTAGGTGTCTCATGACCTGAAATGAGGTCAAGTGAGGCACTTGTGGGTTGGCCCAGGTTCCCTTCTGCTCTGTGGATCTGGGACCTACAAGTGTTTTATGAATGGGCAGGAGAGCCTGGAGGACTGGCCTTAGGGGGAGCCTCAGGGGTCTGATTTAGGCTCCACCTATTTATCTATTTGGGGTGTGGCACAGAAGTGAGAAGGATCGTAAGCAGCTTGAGTGATATTCAGGACTCCACATAGCTTCCTTTGCCCCTTAAAGTCTTAGCTTTCCCTCTTCATCTCCTTCTTCCCTCCCCCACCCCATCCTCAGCCCTTTCCTGACTCTTGGACCCTCTCCAGAGTTCCTTTCCTGCCGTCAGGGCTCGGCCTCCAGCTTGTCCTCTCCACAGATCTCCAGCCTGTTCCTGGTGGGTCTAAAAGCTCTTCAAAGACAGTCTGCCCCCTGCCCAGCATCCTGCCCTCCTTCTGTGAGTCCACCACCAGGATGTCATCCTCACACATCCAGTCACCCTCACTAGACACCACTCTGCCCCTTCCAAATCTGCTTATGGACTGTCATGAGGATTTTTCTCAAATTTTTTTTGATGATCCAGTTCAGACATTAAATTGAGCCCATTGGTTGTCTCTTGTGCTGCCCACCTGTATGCAATAATTGTTGACATTTCCCACATATATAGGATGGGTTGGTTGATTTGTTTGTTTTGTTGAACCGTTTGAAATTCCTATACATTCTATCATTTTACTTCTTGAATAGACTGAATAGGTCAGTGTGCTTATTCTAAAAAATATCTTCTCTTCAAAACCATAGTATCAGTTTCAAGGTAATTAGCAATTAGCCATCACTCTCAGCATTGTCTAATATGTAGTCCATAGCTGTCTCCCCTAATGTTTCAGTTCCATCTAAGCCTCCCAAACTTATTTGCTGGACAAGGATTGGGGACTTTTATTTATTTATTTATTTATTTATTTTTAAGATTTTTTTTTATTTTATGCATACAAGCTGGGGTGCAGGCCAGAGGCGTGGGGCGGTGAGAGGATTCGCCAGAGACAGAGTGGGGAGCCGAACAGGCAGATTGGCGGAAATACACTGCTGAGGGGAACAGCGGGCGAGGCAGGAGAGGTCTCCCTGGCTGGGCGTCAAACTCCCCTCGCCACTGCCGACTGCTCCACAGTGCTGCACTTTAACCTGCTGCGCCACGGGGGAGGCCCCGGGACTTACTTTTTAAATTTAGTAATGATACTGATGGAGTTCAGGTGATGGGGTTTGGTGTGTGGGGTTCTTCGGTCCCTCTGAGAAAGAATTCAGCAGACATGGTACATTTACTGAAGAAAGGAGAAGCCTGCATAGACACAGGCAGGCAGTCTTAAAGAACAAGAGCTATGTTTTGCCAGGGCAAGGGGTGTTTTATAATCCCCTTGGGTGAAATTATTGTGGAAAGTATCCCTTTGGGGTCAGATTGGGTTGGTCTTCTAAGACTGATAATCCTCTCTGCCCACACCTCTGGCTGATAATCTTTTCTGACCCCACCTTAGATTCCTGGAAACTTTCATAGCCAGGTTTAGTCCAAGACTCATTAATCATCCCAACCCCACCTCTGGTGACTGTCCTTATGAGACCTTCCATCCTATACTTGTCAACTCTAATATTCCATCAATACCACAACATCACTCATGCTCTGAGAACCTGCAGGCTGGTCCTCTCAGGCTCCTGTAAGGAGACCGCAGTGCCCACCTGCTCTTTCTGACAAGAAACCTGCAGAGCCTGGCTCAGACAGTGCCTGGCTTAACACAGGGGCTCCAGATCGCCTGAGAAAGCAGAACCCAAATTTCATATCTCTTCTTGAATAAGAAACACATTCATGTGGCAGAAAATTCCAAAGGTCCAACCAATTATCTGTAGCTGTCCCCAGCAAATGGAGGTCCATTCTCTCCCAACTCTTGTTTTTCATCTGAATGAACACATGCTCCTCAGTGCCTTTTCTTTCTACCTTGTAATTTTGAAGATCACTTCTTCCCAGCATGTGAAAAGATTTCTCAATCTGTTACAGGGCAGGGAGAGGGGCACCCCTAAAACCCCAGACCTGCCCTGTTCAAAATGGATTCTTCCATCCTCCGCATCAATACAAAACATATAGGACCTTTTGTGGAAAGAAACTTTAATACAAGTAGAAAGGACAGAGAAGACAAAGAATATATTTTCTAAGTCAAGCACCCAATGTTATCCAACTCCTCGTGGGTAAAAGTCTACCCAAATGGGATTGGCCCAAAGCAAGTCTCGAAAGCCTGCCACAAGTCTAGAACAGCTTTTGGCAGGGACCCACACATAAGGGTCAGAAACAGCCAGACAATTCTGGGAGGAACCAAAATACCTTTCGGCAGGGACCCATACAAAAGTGTCAGAAACAATCAGACAATTCTGAGAGGAACAGAATAAAATCAAAACCAAAACAACACAGCCATCGTTAACTTCCCCACGGGTCTCTCACCCACATCTCTTTCAATCAGACCAGGCCAGTGCAGCTTCTTTACAAGTCTCTTTGCTTCTTGGGCCTATTCTGGCTTTCCATCCTTCTTCCATCTCCTCCTGTCTTCTATCTTTGTGTTCTGTCTCTCCTCTGTGTGTCCTCTCTGTCCTGTCTCTCTTCTCCAGCTTCTTATCTCCTACTCAGTTCCACCCTCCCTTGGGTGGGCCAGGGAACCTGGGACACACCCTTTTTCCTAGGGACCACCCTGTTACAATTCCTTTTATTATTTTTTGAAAACTTTAAAAATATTTAATATATAAAATATAAAAGTGTACAGAAGGTAAAAATCTCAGTAAATGCTCACAAAATGAACACACTCATGTAACCAGCACCCAAATGAAGACACAGGGTTTTCCAGCATTTCGATATCCTGCAGGAAACCACTGCACTGACTTTTACCATTGGAGCTTAGTTTTGCTTGCTTTTGTTATTGATATAAACAGCCTCAGAGTATTTTCTCTTTTGTGTCTGGACCCTTTTACTCAACATTATGTCTGTGAAGATCATCCATATTGTGTGTAGTTGTGGCTAACTCATTCTCACTCCTGTGAGCTACTCCGTTGAAGGAATAGTCCCCATTTTTATCCATTCTTCTCTTGATGGGAGACTCTGGGTGGCTTCCAAAGCTTAGTTATAACAAATAGTGCTGCTGTGAACATTCTCTTATGGCCATGTCCTTTGTGAACAAAATGCTGTTAGGTATTTCTGAAAAATATGTATCCATGAGTGGATCCCTTCTTTGTTTTTAGAGCTGCATGGTAAAATATTGTGTGGAAGAACACTAAGTTATAGCTATTTAAATTGCTTCCAATTTTTTCTCAAAATAATCTTGTACATTTATTGTTTCCCATAAGTATATCAGTATATTAAATATTGAAAGTAGAATTGTGTTTAAGGGACTCTAGGATTTTTTTTGTTGGGCCTTCCTGGTGGTCTCAGCACTATAAAGCTATCTGCAGCTACTGCAGTATAAGTTCGATCCCTAGCCAGGGAGCTTCCCACATGGCACAGCAGACCTCACCTGCCTGGCCCGCTGCTCCCTTCAACAGTGTATTTCAGTACATCTGCCTGTTCTGTTCCCCATTCTGTTTCTGGTGAATCCTCTCTCAACCCCACACCTCTGGCCTACACCTCATTTCTTGTATACAGAAATAAATAAATCTTTAGGGGGCCTCTCTGGTGGCACAAGGGGTTAAGTTTCAGCACTATGAAGCTATCTGCAGCCACTGCAGCACAAGTTCTATCCCCAGACAGGGAGCTAACCCATATGGCTCAGCAGACCTCTCCTGTCTCACCTGCTGCTCCCCTCGGCAAAGTATTTCAGTATATCTGCCTGTTCTGCTCCCCACTCTGTCTCTGGTGAATCCTCTCATCCCCCCAACCCCTGGCCTATACCCCAACTCTTGTATGCATAAATATATTTATCTTTTTTTTTTAAAAGATTTATTTATTTATACATACAAGCTGGGGTACAGGCCAGAGGTGTGGGGTGGTGAGAGGGTTGGTTCACCAGAGACAGAGTGGGGAGCAGAACAGGCAGATCAGAAATACACTGCTGAGGGGAGCAGTGGGCGAGGCAGGGGAGGTCTGCCGCGCCATGTGGGAGTCTCCCAGGCCAGGCATCGAACTCGCTTCACTGCTGCCGGCAGCTCCACAGCGCAGCGCTTAACCGCTGCGCCACCAGGGAGGCCCAATATATTTATCTTTAAAGAATGAAAAAATAAATCTTTTTAAAACTTTGTTTTGTTGCTAAAGTAAATTTTAAAAAATTCTTCTAGCCCTTTCACTGATTCTCAATTGAGGCAGTTAGCATTTTAGGCAGTCTTTACTGTGTGAGCTGGTTGAAAGAATAGGATTCACGATATGTCAGTTACAGTCTCTAGTACTGAGAGTTTTAAAAAAAAAAAAAAAAAAAAAAAAACAAGTGTCTCCATTTTCCTTGCTGGAAAGAGCAGTACTTCCCCTACTGGGGACTCTAGTTATAACCAAGAATTCCTCATCAGTGTTCTCGATTCATAGTCCACCTCAGTTAGAAAACCTCCCGTGACGGAATCTCATGAGCTCACAAAACAGCCCCTTCATCGCCCAACAGCTTTGGTCACTGTCCAGTTGACCTGTATTTTTCAACCATAATCCAAGTTCACTTGACATGTGATGTTAAATCCCACCCCTCTTCAGCCTCACAAACTTCCTTAAGGTCTGCAGGCCTTTCAACATACCGAGACTGTTCTGCTCAGGGCTGATTGGCCTCCCCGACCAGTCCGGGGCACTTACTTTACCGATTTAGGCCTTATTAGTCAAACCCTTAGCCCTATTTGTCGACAGTGATAGAAACCAACTCAAACTGGCAAAGCAAAGCAAAGCAAAACAAAAATCAGCCGGGTGGTTCAAACAGCTGTCCCAGCTTAGCAACTCCAGCAAGGGCAGGCTTCCCGCCGTGCGCATGCGCATCAGTCCGACAGGCGGCTTCCGACTGACTCTTGCACCCATCATTGTGCCCAGAAATGGGGACTATGGGGACGATCCAAACCCGGAAACTCTGCCTTTGCTTGCAGGTGGTAAGTGGATGATTGCATGAGAGACTGTGATGCTGGCATGATAAAAATCTGCAGATGTCTGTTAAATCACCTGGAAGAGGAATGGCATTTTGCCTTTTAGAAACCAGAGTTACTGTGTTTCAGGATGACTTTATAGATGACTGGGGAGAATCCACATCACCCCAGTTTGAAGCCACGTCTCATTTATCTTGAACTAATGTTGCCAACTTTTTAACAATTCATTTACTTGGCAAACACATATCACACACCCATTTACCAGCTTTTCGGCACATGGATGGGATAAAAATGAACCCTGAGACTGGAGGACCCACAGCACAGTGCAGGGGAGAGGGGGGCAGACATGCCAATAGCAGTGTTGGTCAGAGGAGGTAATTGCCAATGAGCAGGTGTTTGAGGGTAGGTGAGTGAGAACAATGAGGATGGAGAGGGAGAGGGGTATTCTGGGAAGCGGGGTCGGCATATGCAAAGGCACAGAGGCAAGGCTGGGAGTGTTGGGAGTCCAGCGCCTGGGAGGACACACCTAAGTGTCAGATCTGAGATCTGGGCATCAGTTGGGACCTTTGAAGAACCATCCTCTCAGTGAAGCGGTGAACTTGAGAAAACATACCAGTCTACATGGGAGATGAAAAGCAACTGCGTCTGTTTCAGCGTGACCTTCCGCAGCTACCAATGTAGCATCACGTTGTCCAGGATGTCAATTTACTGGACAGCCTGGGTCCAGTAACTCCTAACCCAAACACTAACATCAATACTTAGACCAGTGATACCCTGGGGCTTAGCAAGAGGGGAAAATGCCCTGCAGCTGTGCTCCCAAGATCCAGACTATAAAGGACTCTATCAGAGGAAAAAAGTAATTAAGGACCAGTCACCCTGAAGATGTTAGTTCACAATAAGAAACGTCAAAACTCTTGTGGGCGTAGGAGGAATAACCCACTAGGATTGAAACAGAACAAATGCAAACAGAAGAGGAGAGACCCACATCTCCAGGCTACACAGAAAGCTGAGACCACCAAATACATCTTAACAATGATTACAGAGCAGTTGCCTTAGAGGAAGGAGCAAATGAGTGGGCACTCAGGTGCCTCTGGGGGTACTGGAATGTTCTATGCCCTGGCCCAGGTGCTGGCTATTGGGTTTGTTCAGTTTTTGGACATTGAGTGAAGTATACATTTGTGATTTGTACATTTTTCTGAATGTATGTTGTAATTCAATGATTTGGCAAATGCTTTCAGGGAAAAAGTTAGGGACCAGAACTCTGAAGAACAAGATATTAAGGGAGTATGGCAAGAGAGGCAGATTATAGAAGAATCAAATAGAACTTTTAAAGATTAAAAATGCACTCAATGAAACAATTTTTTTTTTAAGATTTATTTATTTATGCATACAAGCTGGGGTACAGGCCAGAGGCATGGGGCGGCTAGAGGGCTCACCAGAGCCAGAGCAGGGAGCAGAACAGGCAGATCAGAAATACACTGCTGAGGGGAGCAGCGGGCGAGGCAGGAGAGGTCTACCGCGCCACGTGGGAATCTCCCCGGCTGGGCGTCGAACTCACGCCACCGCCGCTGACAGCTCCACAGCCCAGCGCTCAACCGCTGCGCCACCAGGGAGGCCCTCAATGAAACAATTTTTTTTAAAGGGAATGAGTTACATAATAGGCACCTAAAATGAAAATTAGTGACCTGGAAGTCATATCCAAAGCACAGATTATCTGTACCCACAATGCACAGAAAGCTGAAATGATGGAAAATATAAAAGAAGTTAGGAGACAGAAGAGAGAACAACAAAATTTGACATAATTCTAGTAGGCTTCTTTAAGGAAAAAGAATGAATGAGGGAAATTCAACTCAGGTATACATAAAAAGGATTATATACCGTGATCAAGTAGGACTTATCCCAGGAATAAAATATTGGCTTAACATCTAAAAACCAATTAATGTGGTGTATCACCTCAACAGAATAAAGGTGGTATCCCCTAGTCATCTCAAAAAACATACAGAAAAGCATTTGACAGAATATAATACCCCTTCATTAGAAAAAATAAGTTCAGCAAAATTGCAGTGGACAAGATCAACACAAAAAAAAGTCAATTGTATTTCTATGCAACAGCAATGAACAAACTGAAAAAGAAATTAAGAAAACAATTCCATTTTACAATAGCATCAAAAAAATAAAATACTCAGGATTAAATTTAACCAAAAAAGTGTAAAACATACGCTCTGAAAACTACAAGACACTGGTGAAAGACACTAAAGATAAGTAAGGGGAGACATAAGTTCACGGACCAGATTTAAGTCATTAGTTGGCAATACTTCTCAAATTGATCTACAGATTCAATGCAGTACTTATTATAATTCCAGCTGATTTCTCATGAAATTAACAAGTTGATGCAAAAATTCACATGAAAATTCAAGGAACCCCAACTAGCCAAAACAATCTTTAAAAAGAACAAAGAGGAGTCACACTTCTGATTTCAAAAAGTACTTCAAAGCAACAGTAATCAAGAGAATGTTCTACTGGCATCAGGATGGACTTATAGATCAGTGGGAAGGAATTGAGCGTCCTTACTTTCGCACTTGTGGTTAGTTGATTTTTGACACAGCTGCCAACACAATTCGATAGGGAAAGAACTGTCTTTTCACCAAGTAGTGCTTGGACAACTAGATAGCCACCTGAAAATTAACCCTATCTCACACCATATACAAAAATTGAACTCAAAATGGTCAAAGGCCTGCAGGTAAGAGCTGAAGCTATGAAACTCTCAGAAGAAAACAGGCATAAATCTTTGTGGCCATGGATTAGTCAATGGCTTCTTAGACATGACACTTAAAGCATAAGCAACAAAAGAAAAAATAAAATTGGACATCATAAAATTTAAAAGGTTTCTGCTTCAAACAATACCACAGAATGGGTGAAAATTTTGTAAATCATATATCTGATAAGAGTCTTCAATCTAGACTATATAAAGAATTCTTACATTGATAACTCAATAATAACAAGATAATCCAATTTAAAAATGGGCAAAAGACATAAATACACATTTCTCCAAATAAGATATATAAATGACCAATAAGCACCTGGAAAGATGCTCATAGGTATCAGGAAAACACAAATCAAAATCACAACTGAACACCCATGAGATGGTTATAATAAAAAAATCACAAGTGTTGGAAAGAGCAGGAAGATACTGGAAGCCTTATACTGCTAGTGGGAATGTACAATGAGGCAGCCACTTCAGAAAACAGCCTGGAGGTTTGTCAATAGTTAAGCATAGTTACTACATGATCCATTATTTCCACTCCTAGGTATATACCCAAGAGAAGGGAAAATATGTGTCAACACAAAAACTTGTACACAAATATTCATGATGCTATTGTAAAATGGAATTATTCATAATCACCCAAAATGGAAAACACAAATGTCCCATCAACTGATAAAAGAATAAGTAAAACACAGTCTAGCCGGGTAATGGAATTTTATTTATCAATGAAAAGAAATCACACTGATACACACTACAGCGCAGATGAATCCTGAAAGCATTATGCTAAGTGAAAGAAGTCACAAAGGACCACATGGTATATGATTCCATTTATACAGATGTCCAGAATAGGTAAATATATCAATATAGAAGGTAGTGTAGTTGTTCCCTAGCTGTGGAGGAAGGTGGGATTGAGAGTCAAGGCTCTGGAGATCAGGGTTTCTTGCAAGTAATGAAAATGTTTTAAAATTGATTGTTGAAGTTTGTATAGCTCTGTGCATACAGGCACACCTCCCTTACTGCACTCTACTTTATTGCTCTTTGCAGATACTGCATTTTTTTTACAAGCCTCTTCAACAAAAAAATGACTCACTGAAGGCAGTTTTTGGCAATGAAGTCATGTTTAATTAAGGTATGTTCATTTTTTAGACAAAGCTATTGCATATTTAACGGAATTACTAGACTGCAGTAAGGCAAATATAACTTTTATGTGCACTGGGAAACCAAAAAATTCATGCAACTCCCTTTATAGCAATATTTGTTCTACTGCGATGGTCTGGAACTGACCCACAGTTTCCTGTATACCACAAACCACTGAGTCGCGCACTTTAAATGGGTGATTTGTTGGCATATGAATTATATCTCAGTAGCACTGAACAATACTACTAGAGCATGTGAATGGCACCATCATTGAGTGAGAGGATCTTTTTATTTAAAGAGCTCCAGGGGATGCTGAAACTCAACAGGGACAAGAGGAAATGGACCATAAAGAAATGGTTTTAATCTGACCCTAGATATTTTCATAATTCTAGTTTTCTAGAAGCAACTAGTATTTATTGAACACCCTTTATGAGGTGCTGGAGCTTCATCAGCAAGCAAAACTCCCCGCTCTCAGGGAAGACAGGCATTAAATAACAAAATAGGAAGTAGGTAAGTCAGGTGAGAGATGCTAGGGGAAAGAATAAGCAGGGCAGGAAAGAGAAAAGTGGGGGCTGTTGCTATTTCAAATAGAGGGGTTAGGGTAGGCTCCTTTGAGCAGAGCCTCATGAAGGTGAAGGTGGGTGCCATATGGGTGTCAGAGGGGAGAGCAGACCCAGTACGGGCTTCAGCCCCTATTCTGGGCAACAGGAGGATTTGAGCAATAACAGGCCTGGATTTAGGTTTTAGAAGAAACAGTAGGACTGCTGTGTGGAAAATAGACTACAAAGGGAGTTGAAGCACCCTTCTTCAAATATTGATATCTTTTTGAACAGTTTTTTTGAGCTATTTTGCAAAGTCTGATCACTTTTTAGTACTATTGATGTATCATTTTCATTACAAAGAAAACATCTTCACTCCTTTTTCCCTCCCTTCATTTTCATGTATAGATGCAGACTCCAAGTATCATTTCAATTCTCACATTTTTTTTTAAAGATTTATTTATTTATGCATGCAGGCTGGGGTACAGGCCAGAGACACAGGGCGGCGAGAGGGTTCACCAGAGACAGAGCAGGGAGCAGAACAGGCAGATTGTCGGAAATACACTGCTGAGGGGAGCAGTGGGAGAGGCAGGAGAGGTCTGCCACGCCATGTGGGAATCTCCCTGGCCAGTGTTGAACTCGCGTCGCCGCTGCCAACAACTCCACAGCACAGCGCCTAACCACTGTGCCACCAGGGAGGCCCAATTCTCACATTCTTAGTCACTTATTAAAAAAGTCTATGACCTAGAGAAACACGCATGCCTGTAGTAGAATTTCTGTAGGAGCTCACTATGGTGCTTACTGAGACTCCCTCAAGGGTGGATCTGTAAAGATTTGGTGAATATCAGAATGTCTTTCCACATAAATTGAATATTTAAGTCATCGATCTATAGCTCAACATAAAAATAATTCACATTTCAAATTATTTTGGATAAGTAAACAGTGTTGCAATAACAAAAATACCAACATTTTAGAACTTAAAAATAGCTGAGTACTGAAAACTGGCAGATATCACAATGAGTATCATTCCTGTTTTACAAAGAACCTATAGATTAACAGCAGCCTGGAATAAGTGGCTTGGCCAGGATTTAAGCACAGGCAGTCTGAAATGCAACCCATAGGCCTCATCACCACACTAAAGGCTTCTTGGAGAGTTAAACCTTCATAAGGGATGTATCTGCCCAACCCCAGGGCTCAAGAGGATGGTTTAAGGCTGGAATAGTCATCATGGGGATGCATTAGGATCAAAGCTCATGAAGACAACCTCATCTAACTGCTATGGAGGCAGTCGCCATTTATAGCACTTTCTAGCATTGGCTTCAGTCCTCTGGATTCCAAGCAGGAGGGGGATTGTGGGCAGAGACCAACAGAAATGGAAAGGGGCTATGGATAGCAGGGCTTAGAAGCATGACCCAAGAATTTGGCCATGGGTGCTGCTTGGTAGAAACAGGGACTAACCCTGGGGAGGTGGGGGTGGGGTGGGGGGGAAGGATGACCCTGGAATGTGCATGGTGCTGGGAGAGCCCCAGCCACAGACCTTCCATGAGGCTCCCTTCCTTTTACTTCATGCATAATAAATTAGCCCTTTTTCCTCACATAGGGCCCAGTGGGAAATACTGAGAACCCCTTCAAGATGGTTCCTATCCCTTGGATCTCACCTTGAGGTGACTTTGGACTGGGACACTTTGGAATAAAAAAATGTAAGGCCATTCAAGATTAAATATTAAGGTCTCAATAAAACTGGAAGAAAAAAATAAGAATATTAAGGTTTTCATTTAGTCAAATGCCTGCAAGTGTACTTAAAGGGTCATGGAGTGATGGGGAAGGCTGGTCACATTTAATCTGCAAGGAGAGAAGAAACCTTTGGTTTCCATGTGCTGTGAGATCACAGTGTGTGATCTTGGGGAAGTCACTTCCTCTCTGGGTGTTTCCACAGCTGTAAATAAGAGATATGGAATTGTATGTGAAAAACATCCACAATGCCACCATAGATTATGTACCAGGAATTTTACAAACATTTCCTCATTTAATCTTTACGATATTGAGATGTGCAGAAATCCTCCCTTATATAGATAAAATTGAAATGTTAAAGAGATTAAGTAACTTGCTTGAGGTCACACAGCTAGTCAGAGACAGAGCTTAGGTTAGTCTGGGTCTTTCTGAAGTGGTTTCATCGCATGAAAGAAGACAAAAACAAAAAATGAGTTATTAGCTGCTGTCAACCCCAACAGTGGGAAAAAGTAGCAGAAAATGCTTAAGGATAAAAAATACTAGGTATACATTATAAGAAAATCCTATGAGATTCTTTTTAAATGTGCCTAGACATGTTAGGGTTTGTTTTATTCGGTATTGGGACAATCTCAATGATCAAGAACCTGAGGAACTACTTTTGTAATTAATACTCCATATCCCTTCTTTGCTACTGTTAGATAGAATTCACGTTACTGCTACAGAGAATTCTTTCCCAGTACAAAGACTAATGAAAAAGCAAGATGAGCCGACTCTCTGCCAGTTCAACAATTTAGTCTAACATCCAATCTCACCCTCACCTCTCCATACCCAGGCAGCGAAGAGACTCTTCGCTGAAGGCAGGATTCCTATCTGTATCCCCATGGTCTCAGCTCATTCAGACGCTGACCCCAATCTCACCCCTTCCAGAGCCTTCTCAAGGAGTGCCTAACTATAGGGTCCTTGCCCCACAAGAGGTGGCCCTTACTTTGGCGTTAGCGGGCGACCCCTAGACCGGGAAGAGGCCAAACGAAGCAGGCCTCTGGGGCCGCTGCCAGCTCTGGCGCACAAAAACTAACCAACAGCAGAAAGCGCAGCAGCCCAGGCTCAGCGTCCGAGCCGGCCAGAAGAGGCTGTGTGAGCGCGCATAGAGCCACCGCAGGTGGAAGAGCAAGGCCGTTGTCCACGGGCGGGGCGGGGGCGGGGAGCGGGCAGGAGGCGGCTGCGGGTGAAGCCACAGGGATAGCACACAATGGGCCACGCCACGACGCCAGGAACCCTGGCAAAGGCGCCGCCGCATCACGTGGGCCGCAGAGCTCGCCGGGCCAAGAGCGGCCCGTCGGCCCAGGCCGGGCGCGGCGCGGCGCGGCGTACGTGCGCGCGCGCGCGCGTGCGTGCGTGCAATTTGCGATCAGGCGGCGCGGCGGACAGCCCCGGCGGCGGGGCGGGGGGGAGTTATATTGCGGGGTCCTTCCTCGCTCAGCCTGGTTCCTCACGGAGCGGAGACGGCAAATGGCGGACTTCGATACCTACGACGATCGGGCCTACAGCAGCTTCGGCGGCGGCAGAGGGTGAGGAGGGCGTGCGCACACCCCTGCTGGGCGTAGGAAGCACTCTGGGACGGAGGCTCCCGAGCAGCGGCCTTCCCGCGCTCACCGGAGCGGCGAGTGATAGGGGCTCGGCTGGACCAGCGCAAGCCTGGAAGAGGCGCCTGGAGGGCCGGGGCCTGGAAATGGCGCGCTCTGGGAGGGGGCGGCGGCGGTTAGGCTTCCAGGGTCTTGCTCGCGGGGCGGATCCCTTCCTCTGCCTTCCGCAGATGACAACGTGTCTCTTTCCCCATGCTTGGCCGCAAGGCCAGGCCGCAGCGGCACTGAGTACGGGAGGACGAGCTCCCGCCACCAACCCCATCCCCCAGTACAGCCGGGCCAGCGCGGGGCTGTGCTGCAGCACGGGGGTGAGGGCCGTGGCCTGCCCT
Source organism: Scalopus aquaticus (assembly GCA_004024925.1). Lineage (NCBI taxonomy): Eukaryota > Metazoa > Chordata > Mammalia > Eulipotyphla > Talpidae > Scalopus > Scalopus aquaticus. The sequence continues at coordinate 510,892 of PVIJ01000020.1, read as the reverse complement.
TCTCCTGCCCGGGCCTTGGTCTCGGTCTTCTGCTGTCTTCCTGCCTCTCAGGTGTCTTGGCCCCATCGCCATGAGGCCAGCCGACTAGGTAAGGTCGAGAGACCGAGAGGGCCAGTTTCCTTCCTTTTACGTGTGAAGCAGGGATTCCGCAGCTGGAGTCCGGGAATGGTCCGATTCACGGACGGGGGTGGGGCCCACCCCAAACTAGTAGATCATAGTGTTTAATTGTTTCCTCGGTTGGAGTGCCTTATTGACAGGTTTTACGTGTTTGCTGGCAACAGATTTATTTCTTCCCTAGTTTTTTCTGGCCTTAAGAAATTGCATTTAACCTCGTTCCGATGGTGGTTATAGACAAACTATAACTGAGGCAACATGTTTAAAACCAAACTCCTTGACGGGGTAATAAAAAGGTTACGGTGTTTAATTCTAAGAACCCCTGCTGAGTTTTTTTTAATACAAATTGCTTCTTACAGAAAGTAGAAGATAGGCTATAAACATCTTGCTATTTGTCAAGGACACATTTGGCCTTTGTGTGCTTGTACAGAAGGATTATTTTCCCAGGATAAAAGCACAATAGTACCTACTGAGGTGTCCAGTCTCCTGGGTTTCAGTCTAAAAGTATCTTTGTTTGGTGAATAATGATCTTTTAATACTTTGGTTTGGGAATGACTCAAACAAAAGGTTGTTTTGGTGCATTAGTGTACCCAGTAACATTCATGACACTAGAACATGGGAATTGGGGGAGGTGGAGCCACTTGTTATTTCAAAGAATATTTTATTTGCTAATAAAAAAGAAATAGACTTTGGATGACATGTAAAATTATTGCCTTTGGGGTAGGTTTCTAGACATCATACTTGTACATAAGTCACCTTGAAATTTAATAACTAAAATTTTTTCTAGTTTTCATAGACATTTACCCAGTAAAACTTTGCTTAAAAGTGGTTCAATTTAAGGCAGATTCAAGGAGTTTTAGTTAGTTTGGGACTACACTAAGTTGGTTTTTAAATTGTGCCTTTTGACAAATTTGTCTCTGATGAGTTGAGGTGTTAAAGTTTGACTTTAAATGAGGTGCATTTTTGAGGATGTTCTTGAACAAAGTTCTCTTAAGATGCTATTCATCTCAAATAATGAAAAACAAACGAAACTATTATCCATTTGCCCAGACACACTCCAAAAACTAGTAGGAGAGAATAGTAGATAGCACTATACGTCCCTAAGACTGTCCTAATAGAAAGTCCCTTTACTGTTAAGTATCTTTTACATCTGACTCTGGATTTTTCCTTTGAATTCATGTAAAAGTACATAGAAAATACTGCTCAGATTCCTAAAAGTAGTTAAAAAAAAACCTGTTGGTGAATGTGTGTGTGGAGTGGGTCCAGAAACCTCACAGAGGAGCAGACATGAATTGGTGTGGTCTGTGCCAGATCTTTCCTGTTCCAGAGACAGTGTTATTTTAATTATTAGTCAGATCAGGGTTATCAGTTATTAGGATCTATGAAATTTAGCATGATGTTAGTGTAGTTAACAGTATATTCTTCAGTGTAATTCAGTCATACTTGAATTATGTTCACATCAAAAGTGTTGATGCAATTTGCTTTTATATATATGTATGATATCTAAGCATTATCAACCATTAACCATCAATGGAAAGCCAGTTTTTCCTTGCTTTGAGCCTTTTGCAAGGTACCTCTTGTCTAAAACACCTTAGAGGTGTCACTGCTAAACCACTTGGATCATAAGTGAAGGAAAAAATCTTGGTTTTATTAACTATACATCTTTTTTTTTTAAGATTGATTTATTTATGCATACAAGCTGGGGTACAGGCCAGAGGCATGGGGCAGCAAGAGGGTTCACCAGAGACAGAGTGGGGAGCAGAACAGGCAGATAGACGTAAATACACTTCTGAGGGGAGCAGCAGGCGAGGCAGGAGAGATCTGCAGCCCAATGTGGGAATCTCCCCGCCCGGGCGTTGAACTCGCATCATCGCTGCCGGACAGCTCCACAGCCCAGCCCTTAACCGCTGCGCCACCAGGGAGGCCCCAGCTGTACATTTTTCTTAAGTTTATTTTGTTCTTAACTTTATTTTGTTATCATGTGTAATAAACAGAAAAGCTGTCAGGGAGCTGTTTGAGCAACTGCTTTATTTTAGCAGCCTCTGAAGGCATGTCTCCAGCAGCCAAGGAGAGAACCAGGGGACTGCATTGTTGTTCAAAAAGCAAGTCAAAACAAAATTCCAGATTATCAAAAGTTGATTATACTAGATCTTGAATGTACTTTGTTTTGCAGTTTGTATCATTTGTGGTCCTGATTTTTCATTTGCCTTTGACAAAGTGGAGAGTATTACTGGTTTTGCATTTCTAATTACAACAAAACCTTACGAGTGCTTGACCTAAAACCATCAATACTGAGAAGCAGATTTGGAACTTGGAGGTAGCAAGAATGGAGGTTGTTGACATGGTACTTGTTAAAAATTGGCAAAATTGTAAATTTCAATATTTCTCAGGTTCCAGTTGTGGGTTTAGAATTCTAACCTTTGAGTTTTGTAGAACTTTGGCTTGGTGTCTCTCCCTAAATTTCTGAGTGTATTTTAAGACTTAAAAGGGAAGGAAAATAATGTTTAAAAAATGAGAAAAAAAAAAAACACATTAGCTGTTTGCACTGATACCAGGTTCTATAAAGATACTGAAAAGCTTATTCTAAAATCCTGTTTACCCTTCAGATGACAAGTTGATTGGATTTATTGTCATCCTGCTCTCTTTGCTCTCATCTCCCAGTTGGGCTTGATTCCATGTCATTACCTATGGGAAGTATTATCACAACACTTGTTTTACCAAGACAATTCAGGGCAAAAGGCCGAAATTAGGCAAACCAGAGTGTCATGTGCTTAGTGGCCAAGCGCCAGGTGGCTTCAGCAGCTTCCTATGATCCACTGAAGAAGGCAGAAGCTCTCCAGGCTGCCATTGAGAACCTCAGTGAAGTTAAGAACTATTTTGCTAAGGTTGACTGCAAAGAGCTGATTATCAGCTCAGCCCTGTATTAGCTGTGTGATCTGGAGTCAGTTCCTCTGCATCTGAGCCCTGTTCTCACATGTAAGACACTCCTTTATGGGGTTCTTGGGAGTATTAAATGATGTATCTAAAATATCTGGTACATAAAAAACACATAATAGCTATCTCTTAATTTATAATTTCCTTTGGGGAAAATTCTGTTGCGTTAACTGAGTTTTTGTTTTCCTGGTTATATTTCTAAAGCCAGGTAAGAGAAATCATTTCATAGACATAAACATTGTCTTTATGACTTGGATAACATAAATTTTACAAATGAGTGATAAATAATTTGTAATTGGAAAGACTTGGTTTTTTCTAGAATTTATGCTTGGAATATTTAATATAAATGCTGCTGGTATTTATAAAAACTTTATAAATTTTTATGTTTCTGTTTGAGATCAATCTTAGTCTTCTGGGAGGACTTCCTGCAAGTTTAAAAAGTTTTCCCAGGAACCTGTAACATACAAAGCAGAATTGGGGGGTGGGACCCATCAGTCCAGAATTAGACTTCATCTTCTGGTTTCCAGCTAACCCTAGAAATAGAAGGTAGAGTTGGACAGGAGCATATTCCCTGCCCTCTGCCTTTTTTCATTTGTAAGTTGGTTAGACCTGTACATTCAGGCCACAAAAGAAGTGTGATCTCATGATTTTGCTAGAACTTAAAAACAGCTGTAAAATCGAAGTCCTCTTTTGTGTAAATTGAATGTCCTTGGTCTCTTCGAAATTTCTCTCTCATAGATTTATACACTTCCCCGAATATACTCCGATATGTTGATGCTCCATTGTAAATTTAGCACCTTTCATTTATGTGTGTGCTCCAGCACAGCGTGAATGGATACCATGAGATTGCGTTTTTTGGCACACTATTGCTATATAATTAAAGTGGGGTTTTTTTGATCTTTTTAAATACCTGGTTTAGCAGAAGACAGTTGGCTCATACATGCGTTTGTATTCATCCTTGAAGTGGTTATTTTCCGTGATAAATGTAAAGAAAAGTTCAGTCTACACAGTTGTTGGTGTAAGTTGTTAGAAAAGGGACAAGTATTTTAATAGTCTTCTCAGATAATTGTGGATCTTTTTTGCTACTGTGCCAAAGCCAAACAAATTGTAGTTTTCATAAAGGTCGGTTGCAGTGTGGGTTCTGTTCAGTTACATTAAAATCCATTGATATATTGGTGCATGATTTTGTGACCGTGCAGTGGCCATTTGAAAAATATTGGTAAATGTTGATGCATTTCATTTTATAATATCAAAAATCATGTTCATTATACAATATCAAAACTAATTGATTTGGTTAGTGAATTCATTGACTATAAGCTCCCAAGTTTATATTGAGGCAGTTTTTCTGAAATTGTTTTATGCTTGAAAGCTTGAGTTTTTTATTAGTGGCAACAAATACTGGTAGTTGTGTTCATTTTCAAGAAAATGTCTGCCTAATACCCAGGTCCAGGTAACCTGGTTTGTTTTTTTGTTTTTGTTTTTTTATATATATATATTTTTTTATTGTTATTTATGTCTTTTACATTTTGTATTCCCCTTGGGTAGCCCACCACCAATTCACCCGTGACCCATCTCCATGGTCCCTTGTGTTCTTTTCTATTCCATTTTGTGCCCTTACCCTCCCCCCCACCCCCACCCCCACCCCTACCCAGTGTCTCTCTCTCCTGTTTGGTTTCCTTATAGTCCTGTTATAAGTGAAACCATTCGATATTTTTCTTTTTCTTTCTGGCTTATTTCACTGAGTAATTCCATCCATGTTGCTGCAAATTGCATGTGTTTATCTTCTTTGCTGAATAGTATTCCATTGTGTACATGTACCACATCTTCTTGATCTAATCATCTATTTTTGGACATCTGGGTTGCTTCCATACCTTTTCTATTGTGAACAGTGCCGCAGTGAACATACGGGTGCGTGTGCGTGTATCCTTTCGGATTAGTGTTTTTGTGTCCTTTGGGTAAATTCCCAAAAGTGGTATTGTGGGTCGTATGGAAGCTCCATGTTTAGCAGTTTGAGGAATCGCCATACAGCTTTCCATAGTGGCTGGACCAGTTCACATTCCCACCAGCAGTGTAGAAGAGTTCCTTTTTCTCCACATCCTTTCCAGCATTTGTTGTTGCCTGTATTTTTAATGTGTGCCATCCTCACAGGTGTGAGGTGGTATCTCATAGTGGTTTTG
>PVIJ01000020.1:307995-505567 GCA_004024925.1 Scalopus aquaticus | reverse complement strand
GTTTTCATGTATCTGTTGGACATTTGCTTTTCTTCTTTGGAGAAGTGCCTTTTTAACTCTTCTGCCAATTTTTTGATTGGGTTATTGGCTTTGTTTTTGTTGAGTTGTGTGAGTTCCTTGTAAATTTTTGTTATTAGTCCTTTATCAGATGTATTGTGTGCAAAGATCTTTTCCCAGTTGGTAGGGTATCTGTTAGTTTTGGTTAATGTCTCTTTTGCTATACAGAAGCATTTTGTTTTGATGTAATCCCATTTGTTTATCTTGTCTTTCACTTCCTTCACTTTGAGGGATGTGTCTTTCAAGATTTTGCCGAGATGTATGTCGTGTAGAGTTTTGCCAAAATTTTCCTCTATACATTTTATGGTTTCAGGTCTTACATCCAGGTCTTTTATCCATTTTGAGTTGACTTTTGTGCAGGGTGTGAGGTAGTAGTCTAGCTTCATTTTTTTTACATGTGGCTGTCCAGTTTTCCCAGCACCATTTATTGAATAGATTGTCCTTGTTCCACTGCATTTTCTTTGCTCCTTTGTCAAAGATTAGTTGTTCATAGATATGTGGCTTTAATTCTTGGTATTCTATTCGGTTCTATTGATCTTTCTGTTTTTGTTCCAGTACCATGCTGTTTTAATTATTATGGCTTTGTAGTATAGTTTGAAATCAGGGAGCGAAATTCCTCCGTTTCCTTTCCTTTTAGTTAGTAGGGCTTTAGCTATGCGAGGTTTTTTTGTGGTTCCATCTGAATTTCATCAGTAGTCGATCTATTTCTTTTAACCTGGGTTTTAGTTTGTCAATTCTTTCAAGTGAGAATGGTGTTCCATGAAAAGAATAGTTTGGCTTTTAATTCATTTGCACGAGTTCATTGTCCCTGTTTTGTGACATGGGATATTTAAAAGTGGGTCAAGATTTAATATAATTATTCTTTTTCCTGCTTTATTGACTTTTTTTAAGATTTTTTTTTTTTATTTATACATACAAGAACTGGGGTGTAGACCAGAGATGTAGGGGGTTAGGTGATTCACCAGAGACAGAGTGGGCAGCAGAACAGGCAGATCTACTGAAATACACTGCTGAGGGGAGTAGCGGGGCAGACTTGAGAGGTCACCTTGTGGGTTAGCTCCCTGGCCAAATCAAACTCTTGCCCCTGAGACTGTAACCCTTGTGCCTCCTTACCGTTTTAGCCTTTTCTAAGTATATGGTTATGTGGCACTAATGGTTACAGTTCACTAATCATAATGTTACATAGTTATTACCACCATCTTGTTTCCAGAACTTTTTTTGTCATCCCAAACAGAAACATTACCTGTTAAGCAACTTCTCATACCATTTCCCAGTTTTATTTGCTATTTCTGGTTCGCCTATCTTTCCTGTTGGAAGAGAAGATATAATATTTTAAAACTAATCCAAGCCATCCTATTAATCATTCTATTTTAAAATACATTTTAATCTCAAATATGTGTTTTAACTGATAAGAGTTTATTTTTTTTTTTACCACCAGTTTTCCCAGTGCTTAGTTCATGCTGTTTTTCCCACTTGTTACAGAGATTACTTCATGTTGTTGGCTTGTGAGAATATGCAAAAGATATTCAATTATAGAAAATTTAAACTACAAACAAAAAAGTAGAGTCTAGAATGACCTTCCCCATGTACCCATTACCCATTTTTAATTAAAGTGACTACTTTTGTTTCATCTGTGACTCCTTACTTCTCTCCTCCCACACATTTCTGGATTATTTAAAAGCAAATCTTGAATGTCACTATCATTTCATTAATCTAGAAGTCCTTCAATATGAGTTTTAGAAGTAAAAAAATTTAAATATGAATGTACTAACATCAAATCTGAAAACTTAAAACATAACCTAGTAAATAATTTGATTTCTCTAATTAGCTCATAATTTTTGGTATACAGCATTTAGTCTTTGTGCCTGCTGAGTTTCTGAATTGATAGACTCCTCTCTTCCTTGGCTGTTTTTGTGTTTTTTTTTTTTTAAGATTTATTTATTTATGCATACAAGCTGTGGTACAGACCAGAGGTGTGGGGCGGCCAGAGGGTTCACCAGAGACAGGAGCAGAACAGGCAAATGGATGGAAACACGCTGCTGAGGGGAGCAGCAGGCGAGGCAGGAGAGGTTCACCATGCCATGTGGGATTCTCCCCAGCTGGGCGTTGAACTCACTTCACCCGCTGCCGACAGCTCCACAGTGCAGCGCAAAACCGCTGGGCCACTGGAGAGGCCCCGGCTGGTTTTGTTTTTGGTTATTGTTTTTTTTTTTTTCTTCAAGATTTATTTATTTATGCATACAAGAACTGGGGTGTAGGCCAGAGGTGTGAGGTCTTGAAGGAATTCACCAGAGACAGTGGGGAGAAGAACAGGTGGATCTACTGAAATACACTGCTGAGGGGAGCAGTGGGCCAGACAGAAGAGATCTGCTGTGCCATGTGGGAAGCTCCCTGGCCGGGGATAAAACTCATGCTGCAGTGGCTGCTGATAGCTTCATAGGCTGAGACTTAACCCCTGCACCACCAGGGAGGCCCTAAATTGCATAGTTGTAACTTATTCATTAATCGTATCAAGTCCAACATTGCATGAAAACATGGTTTCATTAAGATGAATTGAAGCCCATAATATGAAATGTAAAATCTCAAAAATCAATCTCAATTAAAAGAAAGAACTAGTTCAAAACTGAACTGTAGAAATAGGTAATAGCATAGCTAGTAGTTAATGCCGTAGTGGTGGTTATGTGTGGCTGTATTCTCGCAGGGACAATAAGTAGTTCAAGATTTAAGATTTTGGCTTCTAAAAAGTCTGGGACTTTGGGATTAAGTGACCTTTGTCACCCATGTGAAGTTGTTGAATAATCCACTTGCTGTCATTGATGTGGGGGTGCGGGAGTTCAGGCCCTCCTCAGAGAGTGCGGTTCAGTTCCAGATATGCCATGTGTGAAAGCACCAAGTAAGTCAAGAATTTCTAGGTTTCGCAGTATAAAGTTAAAAGTTAAAGTTATGTTTATACTATTGCATAGTATTGTCTAGTAAATGTTCAGTGTCTAAAAATAGTGTACTTGCCTTCACTAAAAATGCTGACCATCACCTGAGCATTTAGCAGGAGTAATCTCTTTGCTGGTGAGTCTTACTTCCATGTCGATGGCTACTAACTGATCAAGGTGGTGCTTCCTGAAGGTTGAAGTGGATGTGGTAGTTATTTGAAAGAAGACAGCAGTGATGTTTGCCCCAACAATTGACTCTTCCTTTCATAAAGATTTCTCTGTAGGGTGCTGTGTTGTTTGATAGCATTTTACCCAAGTGGAAATTTGATCTCCAAAAATCACTTTCTTGGCCTCCCTGGTGGCACAGCAGTTAAGCCCTGTGCTCTGGAGCTGTCGGCAGCGGCGACGCAAGTTCGATGCCCCGCCAGGGAGATTCCACATGGTACGGCAGACCTCTCCTGCCTCTCCCGCTGCTCCCCTCAGCAGTGTACTTCTATCGATCTGCCTGTTCTGCTCCCCACTCTGTCTCTGGTGAACCCTCTGGACGCCCCACACCTCTGGCCTATACCCCAGCATCGTATGCATAAATAAAAATAAATAATAAATCTTTTTAAAAAAATCACTTTCTTTGCTCACCCATAAAAAGCAGTTCCTTACCATTAAAATTTTATCATGACATTGCAGCAATTCAGTCACATTTCAAAATTCCACTTCTAATTACAGTTCTTTGGCTATGTCTACCACATCTGCAGTTTCTCTACTGAAGTCTTGAACCCGAAGAAGTGATCCATGAAGGTTGAAATACACTTCTTCCACACTCCTATTAATGTTGAAAATTTTATCTCCTATGAATCACAGATGTTAATGACATCTAGGATGGTGATCCTTTCCAAAAGGTTTTCGGTTGACTTTGCCCAGATCGATCTGAGGAACTGATAGCTATACTCTTAAAAAGATGTATTTCTTAAATAATACTTCAAAGTCCAAATCACTCCCTGATCCATAGACTGCAGGATGGATGTTGTGTTACCAGACTTTTAAAGACACTCATCTGATCATCTCCAAGCATCAGAGTTCTTGGGTGACCAGGTACACTGTTGGTGCACAGTGATATTTTGAAAGGAATCTTTTTTTTCTGGGTAGTATGTCTCAACAGTGGGTTTAAAATATTTAGTAAACCATGATGTAAATAGATGTCATCTAGGCTTTGTTGTTTCATTTATAGAGAACAAGCGGAGTAGATTTGGCCATACTTGGGCACCCTGGGATTTTCAGAACAGTAAAATGAGCATTGGCTTCAGCTTAAAGTCACTATCTGCATTAGCCTTAAGAGTCAACCTGTTTTTTGAGCTTTGAGATAGGGGTTGGTATCCTCTTTAGCTGTGAAAGTTTTAGATGACTTCTTTCAATGTAAGGCTGTTTTGTCTATACTGAATTTCTATTTAGTATAGCCACCTTCATCACCAACATTAGTTAGGTCTGGATAACTTGTTGTAGCTTCTGCATCAGCACTTGCTGCTGTATCTTGCATTTTTATGTTGAGACATCGTCTTTTCTTAAACTTCATGAACCAGCCTTTGCTAGCTTCCTACTTTTCTGCAGCTTCTTCATCTCTCAGTCTTCATAGACTTGAAAAGAGTTAGGGCCTTGCTCTGGTTTAGGCTTTGACTTAAGGGAATGTTGGGACTAGTTTGATTTTTCTATCCAGACCGCACAAACTTTCTCCATATCAGCAATAAGTCTGTTAGACTTTCTTCTTATCATTTGTGTATTCCCTAGAGAGCACTTTTCATTTCCTTCAAGAACTTTTCCTTTGTGTTCTCAATTTGACTAAGTGGTTCAAGGCCTAGCTTTCAGCCCAACTCAAGGTTTTGAAGGACTTTCCTCCCTAAGCTTAATCATTTCTAGCTTTTAATTTAAAATGAGGTGACTTTTCGTTTTCAATTAAACACTTAGAGGTCAAATAATTGTTACTAACTGGCCTTATCTCGGTTCTGTGTCTCAAGAAATCAATGAAAGAGGGTCCAGGAGAAGGGACTGGCTGATGGGTGGAGCAGTGAGAATACACACAGACATTTATCAATTAGGTTCACCATCCTTTATGATCATGATTTGTGAAACCTCAAAACAATTAAAATAGTAACACCGAAGATCATAGATCACCATAAATGATATCTTGGACCTCCCTGGTGGCGCAACTGGTTAAGCACAGCACTGTGAAGCTATCTAGAGCCACTGCAGCACGAGTTCAATCCCCGTCCAGGGATATTCCCACATGGCTCAGCAGACCTCTCCTGCCTCACCCACTGCTCCCCTCAGCAGTGTATTTCCATCGATCTGCCTGTTCTGCTCCCCACTCTGTCTCTGGTGAATCCTCTCACCACCCCACACCTCTGGCCTACACCCCAGCTTGTATGCATAAATTAATCAATCTTTTTAAAAAACAGATCTTATTGTATTTTTATTTTTATATTTTATTATCAAAGTAAAGATAATGAAAATTTTCAAAGAATCATAAGGTCTACCCAAAAATGACAGAGATAATGAAGCAAGCACAAGTGGTTGGGAAAATGATGCTAATAGGCAAACGGTTGCCACAAACCTTCAAAGTGTAAACAAAAAAAAAAAAATGTGCATCTGCTAAGTGAAATGAAGCAAAGCACAATAAACAAGGTTTGCCTGCCTTGGTCTTTTTCCTAGTAAGAAAAATTCCTTTAAAATACTTTCTACTTCTTGTTAGTCATAGCCAAAAAAAAATTTTTTTGAAAGACACTTAAGTACCTAACTTGGGATGTCATCCAGATTCACATGAATCTCTTGTATTTAAATTTTTTATAAATGAGAGTACCCGTACTGGTGACTGACAATATTTGCAGTCTTAGTTTCTACGCCACCCCCAGTAAGATACTATAATAGTTCTGGAGATAAAGAGTTCCTACTTTAGAACTACTTTGCATTTCCCTGCAAGACTTTTTATATTTTACAGATAAGATTGGACTATTAAGGTCTCAAAATCTCCTTGAAATAGTGCTTATTGAATAATTCACCGTAGACATTGCCCTGCTCCCAGTGTTTACCAGAAACTCTCAGAGGATTTCATCTACTTCCTGTTTAGTAATGACAGTTATCAAGTAAAGAGATTTAATTTTGAGCTCTGATTGAAGATCTTGGAGGAGAATCACTCAACAGAGGAAGATCTACTTGGAAATAAGGTGCATTTATTCCAAGTTGTGTTGGGCTAGATTTTGAAAACCTGAGCTACGACAAAATGTAATGTGGCATTTTGCGTGGGATCCTAGGACAGAAAAAGGACATTTGTGGTTTAAAAAAGTATAAGGAATAAACTGAACTTCATTTAATAATGTGTCCGTATTGGTTCAATAATTGTTACCAGTTTACTAATATGTTAATAGGTAGTATAATGTGTGATATGTTAATAGGTAGTTGGCTTTTGTTGTTGTTTTTTTTTTTAAGTTATTTATTTTTTGCATAGAAGAACTGGGGTGTAGGCCAAATGGGGAGTGGTGAGAAGATTCACCAGAGACAAGAATGAGGAGCAGAACAGGCAGATCTGAAATACACTGCTAAGGGGAGCAGCAGGTGAGACAGGAGAGGTCTGCTGTGCCATATGGGCTAGATTCCTGGTCAGGATGGAACTCAGGCCATAGAGGTGATAGTGCTAAGACTTAACCCTTAGGCCACTAGGGAGGCCCAGGTAATGTTTATTCAATACAGATTTGACTTTTGATAACATTTTGTTATTGTCTAAAAGCCAAATAGGTTACACATTTTGACCATTTATTTTTCAAGCATGCTCACTGGATTTTGTTGATTACTTGGATTTTACTTTTGAAAAGGCCGTCATAAGACTGTTGTAAATAGGTGCTAATACAGTGCCACAAGCTGAATAGCATATGCTAATAAGTGTTTCTGGTGACATATGAAAGGCTAGTGTTGATCAGGCCTAGTGAAGCTGTCCCCTACTCAAGTTCCAAATACCATGGGACGCTAGTCTCAGTATTTTGGAATTGGTCTTGAAGTTTTAAGAATGAGGGCAGGGCCTCCCTGGTGGCACAGCGGTTAAGCGCTGTACTGTGGAGCTGTCGGCAGTGGCGGCGATGCGAGTTCGACGCCAGCTGGGGAGATTCCCACATGACGTGGCAAACCTCTCCTGCCTCGCCCACTGCTCCCCTCAGCAGTGTATTTCTGTAGATCTGCCTGTTCTGCTCCCCACTCTGTCTCTGGTGAATCTTCTCGCCACCCCACACCTCTGGTCTGTACCCCAGCTTGTATGCATAAATAAATCTTTAAAAAAAAAAAAGAATGAGGGCAACAGTATTTAGATTCTGTCTTTCTAATGCACCTAAAAAACTTTATAAAATGCTTTCTCAGGAATAATTTAGCATGTGTCCTTCATTTTTCATTATCTTTTATAATGAAAAGATGTTGTCTTTCATCTTGAAAGTAAGTCTTGGCACAGTTTTCTGTTTCATGTGCTTACTAGATCTAATCGCAGCCCTAATCTTTGCTCTTTTTTCTCACAGTCATCCTCCCTTTAGTCTGCTTTCACTCCTGCATATTGCTTATTCAAATTCATTATCATCTTGTTGAAGAGTTCAGTGCCCTCCCTCTCTGCTCACTTGACAGTGGAGTCCAAGTGCCTATTGCTGTGCCTGAGAGAGGCTGCTTTCATTGCTGTCTTGTGGATTTTTCTGCAACCCTTGGCTTGGAAGTCCTCTTTCTAGATGCCTGGACCCCCATGGTTGGATTATCAGCTCCTTGAGGGCAGAAACTGAGTCTTAGGTAACCTTTGTACAGTGCTTTGTATTTCGTAGACATTTGCTATTAACTGGATTTGAGGGAAGAATAGTCATTTATCTGGAAAAGATTTTGGTCATGCTTGGAGTTGAAAGTTAGATATCCTAAATTACTGAGGATGTATTTTATTATTTTAAAACACATTAAAAAAAAAAAAACAGACTGCCCCCATAGGGACAGCAAGAAACCGTTTTGAGCAGGGAGGATTGTTGGTTAGTGGCAGGGATGCCAGGCCTGGGAATTCACAGCATAGACCCTAACTTCAGATTCTGTTCTGCATGGAGCAATGTTGTGTCCAGATTTGCTGTTTTGCTTAGCTCTCCTCTCTTGTACTTCCCCTGGCTGTTAATTCAACTACTTTGCATGAACAAGTAGCCTAGAGCATATTTACTCTGCCCATGAACACTTTTAAAATGTTACTAAATTTTATAAAGTGGTCAGGAGTTATGAGGTATTTTTATGGTCAGTTTTAAAATCTATAACAAAGATTTGAGGAGAGGAAAGCATGTTTAGAATTTGTTCTTAATACAGTATTGTGTTGGAAGGACAGTGGTCTTATCTGTTGTGAATTTGCATAAAGCCATAGTCATTTAATTGACTAATCATGATGTAGTGGTGAGAATATGGATTTAGGTTCCATACACATGTGGACTACAGTTCTGGGGTTATTTTTGCAACTTACCCAACTGAGTAACTTTGGTCAGTTTACTTAGCTTGCTGAACCCTCAGTTTCCTCATTTTTTTTAATATATATATTTTTATTGTTATTTATATCTTTTACATTTTGTATTCCCCTTGGGTAGCCCACCATGGGTAGCCCACCACCAGTTCACCCGTGATCCATCTCCATGGTCCCTTGTGTTCTTTTCTATTCCATTTTGTGCGCTTTTCCTTCCCTCCCCCCTGCCCCCTGCTGATTATCTCTCTCCTATTTGGTTTCCTTATAGTCCTGTTATAAGTGAAACCATTCGATATTTTTCTCTCTCTTTCTGGCTTATTTCACTGAGTATGATTCCCCTCTAATTCCATCCATGTTGCCGCAAATTGCATGTGTTTATCTTCTTTCCATGCTGAATAGTATTCCATTGTGTGTATGTACCACATCTTGATTCAATCATCTATTTTTGGACATCTGGGTTGCTTCCATACCTTTGCTATTGTGAACAGTGCCGCAATGAACATACGGGTGCATGTATCCTTTCGGATTAGTGTTTTTGTATCCTTTGGGTAAATTCCCAAAAGTGGGATTGCATTGCTGGGTCATATGGAAGTTTCCTCATTTCTAAAATGAGGTTAGTAATACCTGCTACAGAGAAAGTTGGTATGTGTGTATATGAGGGGAAATGCATATAAAAAAAAGTAAAATAGCACCTGGAAAGTATTCCATAAATGATAGTCTCCACCTCTCCTTCCAAAAATCACTCTAAACCATAACTTCATAAACCAATATATAAAAATTTTCTTGAACCAACTGGTATTTTATCTACTCTACATAGAAGCAGAAGCCCTTATAGAAGAATCACTGCATCTTGCCCCAGAGCCTTGGGGAAGAAATTAAGTGAAGCCTCAGGGTTATTTTTGTTTGTTTGTTTTTCCGCTAGTCATGTTTTATTCAAATAAATATTCTTAATATTTTTAGTACACATGCTTTAATCTTGCTGCTTAAGAACCTCTTCATCTTAAATATTTAAAATATTTATGAACTAACAGGAAACTGCAGTATGGAGGTGATTTGTGTATCAAACGAATCTTATCCCTGTGTGTCACTTTCAGCTTGTTGTAGAGCTTTTGTATAGCACAGCTTATTTATTTAAATAAACTTAAATTAGTAGCAAAGCTATTTCATAGAAATTTTAACTTTAAGAATTTTCTGACAGCAGATTTTTTTTTAATTGGTTGGTGACAGTATATCATTTTATCTCCTGCACGTGCACTCACAGGGCTTTGTCTCAGCTTGCTGACACACAGTAGACACTCAAAAACGTGAGTGTGAATAGTTGAAATCTACCTGGATTGTCCCATCCCTACCGTCCTGTGATGTCTTCAGTAATCTACCCAGTGAAAGTCAAAAATCACTCAAGTCCTGTAGAACTAACTACATCAGATATAGTGTTGCTTGAGACTGTTTTGGTAATTCCTTTTTTTTTTTTTTTTAAGATTTATTTACACATACAAGCCGGGGTGTAGGCCAGAGGTGGGGGGGGGGGGCGAGAGGATTCATCAGAGACAGAGTGGGAAGCAGAACAGGTAGATGGACAGAAATACACTGCTGAGGGGAGCAGTGGGCGAGACAGGAGAGGTCTGCTGCCCCATGTGGGAAGCTCCCTGGCCAGGGATCAAACTCTTGCTGCAGTGGCTTTGGATAGCTTCATGGTGCTGTGACTTAACCCATTGTGCCACCCGGGAGGGCCCATGTTTTGGCAATTCTTTTAACAAGTCTGGAGTATTGGGCATCCACACTAGTGTGGAATGAGCAAGTTGAAGGACTTGGGTGAGCTACTTCCACATGGTATTTATCCAGCTCTTAAAATGCTGCTTGCCTTAACACAGGATTCTTCTGTCTTCCCAAAGCCAGAGCTGGCTTCTCATCCTGCTACATTGTTATTAGTGCCCCCATCATTCTTTTAGCACCTAGCTCCCTAAACTCAGAGGTTATCAGACCCTGTCTTTTTAGTTCTAACATGGAGCACTTTACATCACTTCTCATGAAGACAATTACTGTGCCTTTTTTGCAAACCTGCTATGTTTTGTTTTGTTTTTTTAAGATTTATTTATGCATACAAGCTGGGGTGTAGGCCAGAGGTGTGGAGTGGTGAGAGGATTCACTAGAGAGTAGGGAGCAGAACAGGCAGATGGATTGAAGTAACACTACTGAGGGAAGCAGCAGGGGAGGCAGAAGAGGTCTGCTGCACCATGTGGGAAGCTCCCTGGCCTGGTATCGAACTCATGCTGCAGTAGCTCTGGATAGCTTCATAGTGCTGCGCTTAATCCTTTGCGCAACCAGGGAGGCCCCTGCCCACTTCTGTTTTATGGATGGATCAGATACACACCTGCCAGATTTAACCTCTTGATCCTGACTTTCACCTTACATTTAAAAAAAAAATCACTATAGTATTTTGATGTGTAATAAATACATATGTAAACATATACGCATATATACTCATTTGTGTTTCATATGTGCTACTAAATTGTGAGCCACTTGAATGCAAGGAACTGTTTTTCACTAGATTTTTAGTAAATGCTGGATATGAGTTAAGTAATTTTTTTTCTTATAATTCATTTTCTTGTTTTGATAGTTTCTTAAATGTTTATACTGTATCTTCACTTTCAGTGTACAGATCCAATGAGTATCTTAATTGAAAATATTTTAGGTTTTATAGTTATGGAGATAGAACAGTGGTGTTGCAAAGGGGTATTAAAACAAAATGAGAGCATCTGAGACCGATTCACTTGAAAACATGTTTTTGGTGTTGTTAGAACAGAATAGAGGATTTCCTTTTAGGAAGTAGCACAATTCTTAGTATTAAATAATTTTAGCCCTCTAAGAATTGCATAATTGCCTGGTTCTGCTTTAGCAAACTGTTGTTTTAAGGAGTATGTATCATCAAATATTTGAGACGACCTGGACTTGCTCTCAGGAAAGATGAGGAATTCTTTCATGATTGGTTTAACAATAGATAAGTTACTTTCCACAACATGTTAATACTGCCCCTGCAAAAGGCCAGACCTTTGATTTTGTTGCAAGGGAACACATTTATTACTTTTTTGTTACTGTTTTGTTTCATTGATGATAATACATAAGGTTGGTTTGGAGTGCAGCTACACAGCTCTTCAAATATATGATACCACACCATGCCCACCACCACGGTTTTAATAACCTTCTACCACCATCCAGTGGACACCCATTTTGCTTTGTTTTTTATACCCCACATAGGAAATCATGTTATTTGTCTCTGTCTTAATTCACTTAGCACAGTCACCTCACAGTCCATCCACAGTCCATAACAAGACTTCATCATTTTTATTATTTTTTTTAAGATTGATTTATTTAGGCACACAAGCACTGGGGTCTAGGCCAGAGATGGGGGTGGGGGGAGGTGAGAGTTTTCACCAGATATAGAGGGGAGCAGCGGGTGAGATAGGAAAGGTCTGCTGTGCCATGTGGGTCAGCTCCCTGGCCAGGATCGATTCAGGCCTCAGTGGCAGGCGATAGCTAGATAGTGCTGAGACTTTAATCCCTGTGCCACCAGGGAGGCCCTTCATCTTTTTTTATAGCTGATCATTTGCACAAGTACCCCTTTCAACAGGGAAAAACACTTTTTTTTCCCCTCAGTGTGTTCTACAAGCATTTTATTTTGAAATTTTTCTTATCTTTTTTTTTTAAATTATCATTTCTGCATGTATGTATGAAAGTTCTTTTTTCTTTTCTTTTTTTTTTTTTTTACATACAAGCTGGGGTATAGGCCAGAGGCGTGGGGCGGCGAGAGGGTTCACCAGAGACAGAGTGGGGAGCAGAACAGGCAGATCAGAAGTACACTGCTGAGGGGAGCAGCGGGTGAGGCAGGAGAGGTCTGCCCCACCATGTGGGATTCTCCCCGGCTGGGCGTCGAACTCGCGTCGCCACTGCCGACAGCTCCACAGCGCAGCGCTCAACCGCTGCGCCACCAGGGAGGCCCGAAATTTTTCTTATCTAATAAAGTTGAAAGACTAATAGAATGGACACTGATATATTCACAAGTTTCACATTATCTTTGTCTCTACACATGCATCCATAATCTTTATGCACAACCCTTTGAAAATGTTGGCTCTCTTGACACTTAATTCCCAAATACTTGTAAGTCTCACCTGAGAACAGGGGCATTCTACTAACTGCAATACAATTATCACTCTTAGAAGTTTAGCAATGATACCATAATTTATCTCCTTGCCATGTTCAGATTGCAACATCTATTTTTTTATAGCTGTTTATCACAGTAGATAAAGATCATGGTAGCACTGATAATCATATTTAATGTTTCACCAGTCTTCCCTGTCTTTGTCTTCGTAACTTTAGCATCTGTGCCAAAATAGAAGGTACATACTTAAGTTTATCACATTATTAGTGATACTAAGTTCGGTTACCTGATTATGGTTGTCATGACTGTCATATTTTTCCATTTGAGAAGGGATTTCTCCACTCCTGAGATTAATAATAAGCTATTGTTCGATAATATTAGATAATGTAAATAGCTTGTTCCCCAAAAACCATTTTGTGGGTAGTTTTGGCATTCGTTGATGAGCCTTGCCTAGGCCAGTTACTGCTATCTTGGTGGTGGTTGAAGAATCGTGATTTTCTAATTTCATGATTCCTACATTTAAGAAACTAATTCTTTTATTGGTGCAAAGAAGAGCTCTCTTTTATTCAGGGGTTGACAAATGTACAAAGCTCCCATTTGTTTTTAAGCTTTCTATAAATTTTAAATCTCAGTTTGTAGATGCTAGTAACAGTGTATGCTTTGTGTCAGGAAGCATATAAAACACCATATATTTGTTACTTCTCATCTAAAGGGCTGTTAGTACTAACTCCATTTTACAAATAAGTGTAAAGAAGTCGAAACTCGGTCTCAAGGTCACTATGTCTAGTAAGTAGCAGAGCTGTGATTTAAATCAGTGACTGCAAATTAGCAGTGATGTGGTGGAGCCGAGGTCCTGCCCTTGCCGCCTTGTAGCTCTGTGGTCACGTATAAGTAATCAGCTCTCGCTGCAGTTAAGTAAATGGCATTGAGGTTTAATTGGATTCATAAAACACATCATATAGTTGAGGATCCAGTGAGATCGTGCTTGAGGAGTGTGGAATATGTCCGTTGCTTCATAAAATGTGCAATTTTTAGAGCTTATTATCCATAATCAGATAATAGTAAGAATTATACTTTATGTATACATTAAACTTCAGCAGCTTCTGTAATCCCTCATGAATATAATGTAGTCACTCTATCTTTTTCTATATGGATTAGTGCTGTATGTGAGGGAGGTGGTTTACTTAGGTTGTGGCCTAGCAAAACTGCAGATGCTGATTCCAAGTGAATAAGAGAGAACCGGTTGTCTTAGGACAATGTATTATACTTGGATTTTATTTTCCAGAGAAATTTGTTTTTGTAGGTTGTGTGTTACTGTCACTAAAAAAACAAGTACCATTTTTCATAAATGGTATTTTGGAATACTCTTAATCATTTTTTTTTAAAGATTTATTTTTGCGGGCCTCCCTAGTGGCGCAGCGGTTAAACGCTGCGCTGTGGAGCTGTCGGCAGCGGTGATGCGAGTTCGACGCCCGGCCGGGGAGATTCCCACATGGCGCGGCAGACCTCTCCTGCCTTGCCCGCTGCTCCCCTCAGCAGTGTATTTCCGTCTATCTGCCTGTTCTGCTCCCCACTCTGTCTCTGGTGAACCCTGTCGCCGCCCCACGCCTCTGGACTGTACCCCAGCTTGTATGCATAAATAAATAAATCTTTAAAAAAAGATTTATTTTTGCATAGAAGAACTGGGGTGTAGGCCAGAGGTGCAGGGGTTGAGGGGATTCACCAGAGACAGAGTGGGGAGTAGATCAGGCAGATCTACTGAAATACACTGCTAAGAGGAGCAGTGGGTGAGACAGGAGAGGTCTGCTATGCCATGTGGGTTAGCTTCTTCGCCAGGGATTGAACTCAGACTGTAGGGGCGAGAGCGCTGAGACTTAGCCCCTAAGCCATCAGGGAGGCCCTTTGTCATCATTTCAAGAAGATGTGCATGAGAGTGGAGTATTTTACCTGGCAGTATGACTGAGTAGAGGATGTTTTCCATCCTCCTGAGTTCTTGGGGGCAAGGACTCATGGGCAGAATTGAATTGATCTTCTCTTTCATCTCCTAGGTCCCGTGGCAGTGCTGGTGGCCATGGTTCCCGTAGCCAGAAGGAACTGCCCACAGAGCCCCCCTACACAGCATATGTAGGAAATCTACCTTTTAATACGGTTCAGGGTGACATAGATGCTATCTTTAAGGATCTCAGCATAAGGAGTGTACGGCTAGTCAGAGACAAGGACACAGACAAATTTAAAGGTGAGTTCGGGGGAATTCTTAGGGGAGGAGGGTCCAAACTTAAATCTTAGTGAACCCAGAGGGCTCTAATTGTGCAGTGCTTTCCATATTTGCCCTGGTCCAAGAAGCTGATGTAGACATAACTCTTTTACCCATAGGCCTTCAGTTCTACTTGGAAAAAATTATTTTTAAACATCTGACTTGTAGAAATATATGTCATATGTCCATGTAAATCTGCTGTTTTCCTGCTCTGTATAGTAGTCCTGTCTCAGCCAGTGAAGGAGTTACCTCGAAGAGATATGAACGGGTAAAACTGAGGATGTTTCAAGTGCATTATTTCACATTGGTGGGCTCATTTTTCTTGGTAGTTTTTCTATAATCTAGTTTATAAAATCTAAAAGTTAACAAGTGCTGTCACTGTGCATTTGTGACTTCAGAGCATGTGTTTAGGAGTGGCCTCAAACTTCAGAAAAAGTGTGTGCATGGTCTTTTTAGAGCATATGAGCAGAGGAATAAGTGAAAGGATCAAATCTGTAGTAGTTCCTTCAAGGTTTCCTGAAGGAAATGTGCTCAGTTTTGTGGTGTGTGATGCAAGGTAAAGGACGCTTGGTTCACCTTATTTATCCAGAAGGGGAGCTACTCAGGAGCTGGAGGTGTTGCTCATTTGAATGGGCTATCTTTGTGAAAGTTTTTTTGTTTGTTTGTTTTTTAAAGATCTATTTACTTATGCATGTAAGAACTGGGGTGTAGGCCAGAGATGTGGGGGAGGATTCGCCAGAGACAGCGGGGAGCAGAACAGGCAGATCTACTGAAATACACTGTTGAGGGGAGCAGCGGCTAAGACAGGAGAGGTCTGCTGCACCATGTGGGTCAGCTCCCTGGCTGGGGATTGAATTCAAGCCACAGTGGCTAGCAACAGCTTGATGGCACTGTGTCTTTAACCCCTCTGCCACCAGGGAGGCCCAGTCTGAAAGTGTGTTTGGCATTAGAACCTGAAGCCTTGTTACAGTAAGTGATCAAACAGTGAAAGCAAATCACAGTGAGGTTTGTGAAAGTAAGTTCTATCCATTTTGCCCATAAGCAAGCATTAGGAATTTACACTTAGGGTAAAACTGTGGATGAAGCCAGCCATCCCGGACTGAGCCGGTTGCAGTAAGTTTTAGAGTTGTCTCATAGAGGATCATCTTCAGTTTTAGCAATCCTAGTGTGTGAAATGCCTGATTTGGTTTTGCTGATCTGAACTTGGTTTTCTCAGTTTCTTTGAACATTGAAACCTGCTTAGGCAAAGGAGTGGGGAGGTGTGCTCTCCAGCCAAGCTCTATATTCTTTGTATAAATACTTAATGAACAGTTGGTGAATGGACACAGATTGGAGCCAGGGCTTAGACAGCATTTGCAGTCTAGTGGACTTTGAGGGTGAAGTGTGATCATCAAAGTGGGGTGGGGGTAGGGTATAGTATGAGCACATTCGAACAGGGGGAGTGCTTGCCCCAAATTTAGACTCCACAAATAGCAAGGAAGGGGAAAGACAAAAGTGTCGACAGGTAAAGTGGAAAGCTTATTCAGTGCTTTGAGGTGAGAGAAGGTATGGTTTCCTTTGCTTGGAATGTTCTCTATTTGAAACCTATGTCAGACTCCAGCAACAGGGAGGCAGGTTGTTGGACATGCTTAAACCTGGACCATTTGTCTTTGACTAAGTATCCCAGGGAGCTTGCCCTTACTGCCAAGGGTATGTTTTTAGCTTTGTAAGGAAATTTCGTTCCAGCTACATGAGTAGTAAGTCATAGGCACTTTCAGCCTGTTCTTTCAAAGCACGTCAGTATCAAATTTGAAATCGTAGGTTATATTATGAAGTCATTCAGAAGTCAGAACTAAAAGCTCTGGAATGACCCCAGAAAGGTTTTAACATTGTGGTTTAAACATAAGAAGAAAGCTTTATAAATTACAGGGTCTGTACCTGAGAGTAGAAGTCAAGCATTGTGTGAAAAAATGAACAATGATGTAAACTATATATGTAGATAATTTAAAAATAAAAACATAAAAACAGTTCACTTAAAAAAGATAAAAACAGCTGCTATTTCAGTACCTGTTTGGTTAGCACTTTCTGCTAAAATATAACGGAGCAATAGCCCTTAAATTCGATTTATTGAAAAGTAAGGTGCACTTTCAGATTCTTAACTAGTCCACTGTTAATCTAGATGCAGAAGCATAGCTCTGATATGTGGAAGCGGCACGGAGGGGGATCCCACAATGTCTTACCCCAGAATTCCTTGAAGAAATGGGATTTGTTTTCTCTTACAGGATTCTGCTATGTAGAGTTCGATGAGGTGGATTCCCTTAAGGAAGCTCTGACTTACGATGGTGCAGTAAGTATAAATGTCTTCAGGCTTTCTCTTACGTTAGCGTTTGAGTTTTGTTTTTGCCAATACTTAACACTACTTTCTCCTTAATATTAGCTGTTGGGTGATCGGTCACTTCGTGTGGACATTGCAGAAGGCAGAAAACAAGATAAAGGTGGCTTTGGATTCAGGAAAGGTGGACCAGATGACAGAGGTGATTAGTTCTTCTAAAACTGAACATGATACTTGCACTGTGCAGAACACCCACCAATTACAACTCTGGATGGTTACTAGTAAAACAGTCTCATAGGTCTGATAGGGTTTTGTGAGTTTTAAAAAATGTGTAAAATCTTAGAATGGACGATGCTTCTGCAAGCCTGGGTTTTCTGTTTTGTTTTGTGTTGTTTTTTCCTGTCAGCAGCAAACGCTCTTATAATAATTTCATTCAACTTCCCATCACATGAGTTGTACGTACGTCTTCCCGATGAGTTTTTCCATGTTTGTGCAGCAAGGTAATGATAAAACCTCAACTTTATCTTTTTTGTGTATCCTCAGGAATGGGTGGCTCTCGAGAATCTAGAGGTGGATGGGATTCCCGGGATGACTTCAATTCCGGTATCAGTATTTAAAGTATCACCACTTACTTTTCAGTGGCCTTGCTGCTGTTGTATGTTTCTTGTGAGTAGCCCACTTGGCCAGGCTACTGTTTTAGTTACTTCCAAAACGAAACTTTCCTAAAAGGTACCCAGGCATGCAATAAGCCTCTATTAGAACTTAAATGGTAGGGTAGGGCTTCAAAGGTTCTGCACTGTGGGTGAATTAGACTGACATCTTTTGTTACCTCTCCTTAGCCGTATTTCTCACACATGCCTTTATCTCCTGCAGCAGTCCCTTGTCAGAGTTCAGCCCAGGGAAGCTGGTGTGTATGACACAAATAGAAGTAGTATTATTTCCAAAAACAGCATGGAGGTTTTAGAAGCATACAGAAAGCCTTATAACTATAGTTCATGGTAGCTCCCTTATTAATGGTAAAAGAATCTTTTTGTGACCTTTTTTCCGTAAGGGTCATGGAATTCATATCCCTTAATGGTGGACATTATCCACTTTACCATTCCTTTACTTAGCTCATTGAGGCAAACTAGTAGATTCCTTGGTGGCTCAACTCAAGATGTCATTTTGCATGTCATCTCTCTGCTTTGAAGGACTGAGCTCCTAAATATATCTTTTTTAATTATAAAATAACTTTGTAAGTCTCTCTTCTTTTTTATAAATGTAAGCTGCTCGCTGTACTCTCTATAATAAGATGAGAACATTAGCACTCTTGTCCCACCCTATCTTTTGCGCTCTTCATACACACACATCCCCAAATCAAAACAAAACTCAGTATAAAGTAATTGGTAAGTATGGTGAAATTGGTACAAGGGGTCTTAATGAGTGTAAATTTTTTTTATTTCCAGTATTGTTTTAACTAAACAGATCATTGTTGACTAATTTAATTCTTAAAAGTCTTATAGCCAATCAGAAATGAGCTTATTCATAAAAGTACAGTATAATCCAGTAAACCTGTAATTTTATGTATAAGCTGGTCTCTGATTGAAACATGCAACAAATGACTTGTCAAATCCAGGTGCAGTGGCTCAATGAGTGGCAGTCTCTAACCTGCCAGTTTTATATTCCTTGGTACTGCAGACATAGTTCAGAGAGCTCCTCGCTCCAGAACTATGGAGGTCACCGCATGAACATCAGCCTTTCTGCTATTGGCTTAGCTTGGGTTTTTACTCTGAAGCAGAGGCTGATAGTGAACATAGCCAGAGAAAGAACTACCTTGCCACCTACCAGTTCTAGGGTGAACTGGTGATAGCCAGTACTGGAAGTGCCCAAGTGGTGGAGTACTGCCTGTGTACAGCTTTTGTGAAAGTCTTTATTCTTCAGCAGAATACTTTTTTAAATAAATGATACATGCTTGTTGCTTAAAAAAAAAAAGAGAGAGCTATACCCAGGAAACATGAGGAAAGCAAAGGAAATAAAAAATTCCCACCACCAGAAATAGCCATTGTGTGAAACTAAACTTTGTAAAGAAAATTCAGAAGATCTCATGAAGAATGTGCCTCCTAGAAATGATTGACAACTTTGTTTAAAAGATATTCAATGTCAGACCTTGTTTTCCTGTGACTAAACTTCCCATTGTTCATCTCATGCGAGATTTGAAATGGGGCTGTCATCTGAGGTTATGTATATATGCTGGCTTTTCCCCTTTGTTTCATGCACCTGGAAAAGTAGCAGTTGTGTTTATCTTGTCGGTGTGAATGTGTACTGATTTGTTCTCTGCAAAACACCAGTAGCAAAATTGCTTAATCTCATATTAAAAGAGTAATTTTAGTCCTGTGCTCACATGGAAAGGTACATTTCACTGTTTAGATTAGGGGGAATATCAGTGATTTTCTTTCTTTTTTTTTTTTTTAAGATTTATTTATGCATACAAGCTGGGGTGTCAGCCAGAGGTGTGGGGTGGTGAGAGGATTCACCAGAGACAGAGTGGGGAGCAGAACAGGCAAATCGACTCAAGTACATTACTGAGGGGAACAGCGGGCGAGGCACGAGAGGTCTGCGCCATGTGGGAAGCTCCCTGGCTAGGTATCGAACTCGTGCTGCAGCGCCTCTGGATAGCTTCATAGTGCTGAGCTTAACCAGTTGCGCCACCAGGGAGGCCCATTTTTTCTAATTAAACTTACTTAATGAACGTTGTATGCTTAAACTTAACCACTTGTATCCAGGTGTGACAATTTGGCGCTTGTTATGTTAAAGTTGATGTTGTTAAACTCATTCTCTGAACTGAGTTTCAATGAACTGATATATTTCAAAGACACCGAGCAAAAGACACCACCATTGGAGAAGTTGAGTCTCAGTATCTGAGGTCCTTAGCTTCTCTACCTCAAATTAGCAAACACCGTGTTGTTCCTAGGAGAAGATTAGGTTCCTGTCTCTGGTCAAAACATTTTTGTCAACCTCTCAATACCTAATCTTAGTTTGTTTCTGTTTAAAGGCAACTTAAACATATTGTTGACCCTTAGAGTGCAACAGCACTCTAATGTGTGCCAAGCAAAGCTTACCTAGTTTCTGTTCTCTCCGTATGGCTTCTTTAAATTTAGGAGTACTAGACAGCTCTTCAACACAGTTTGGGTACCATTGTGAGCAGTGAAATCTCAAAAAAGAAGAGCAAAGAGCAAAAAATCTGGCACTAAGTAGATAGTGGGGGGAAACCGTGTAAAGGTGAAACCAGAAGGCAGAGCGCTGCCTTGCTCCTCCTTGGCAGGGAGCGTGCCTGTCAGGCAGCTGAGATCTTGCTCTCTGTGCATGTCTGTGTGACAGCAGAGTATTTTGGGCGTTGATTTTGTGGTTACAGATTTTAGTGAGTGAATGAATTTACAAATAAAAATCTTGTAATGGGAATCTACTGAATTAAAGAAGCATATACCTCTGGCTCAGATCTCAAAGTTCAGCTTTGAGCATTGGCACCTTCCTTAGAGGGTTTAGAACATCACCTTTCAAGGGCTTAAACCAAGGGGGCAAGATCATTTGTTAATTACAATCTTAACTGTTTACATTTTTACTAAAAATTGCTCTTTACTATTAAAAAGTTGACTAACTTAAATCACCAAATTGAAAGACCTTTACTTAAATTACAAAACTGAAAACAGCCTAATTTTTTAAAGGTTCATTGAGAAAATTTTCTTCTATATACTGATGAACATTGCAGCTTAACATTTCTAAGCGAGATCCAGTTTACTTCTCTTGGCAATTGCACAAATGAATGGAGGGGGGGGACACCCCCTTGCAACCAGAGGAGTTACAGGTGGGCTTGAGTTTTCTGTTTCCTCCAGCAAGTCCCTCTACTCCCAAGCAAATGGGCCTGAATGAGATAACTGCTTTGTTTACCACACAGGTGCTTTGCTTTTAGAATGATCGATAACTGAAATGCAGCAGAAACAGGAAAATGGGGAGTGTCACCCAGGGGTGACTTTTTGTGTTTTTATTTTGTCTTAATATCTAGCTTTTCCTGTGATTTTGCATTCTAAATTGTAACTTCTGAATTTCAGGTTTTTCTTTCTAATAACCGTATAGACTTCTAGTAGAGAACGGAATAAAACGTGCTGTGAAGATTTTTGATTTATACCATATTAGAATATGGCCTTACATGGTATTTTTCTGCTTTTCCTGCAAAATAAGAATTTAAACAGCTCGTTTTATTTTAAAATTGAACTCAGAAACAATTCACAAAAGCTACGTGATCAGCTTTGAGATAGTGGTTTAAAAAGTAATTCACTGTCACGTCCCTTCTTCAGGTTTCAGGGATGACTTCTTAGGAGGCAGAGGAGGGAGTCGCCCAGGTGACCGGCGAACAGGTCCCCCAATGGGGAGTCGTTTCAGAGATGGCCCTCCGCTTCGAGGGTCCAACATGGATTTCAGAGAACCAACAGAAGGTATGAACAGCTCGTCAGCTGACAGACCTTGACATCATTGTTGACTGTTTCTGTGCATTTGACCTGTGTTGCTACAGACTACCCCTTAGTCTCAAATACTGTTTGCCTCTACTAGAGTATCTGGTGATAGCCTGGTAGTTCTTTAAGGCTGTTCATTTTTAGAAAATGGTCTGGTTCTAGAGATCAGCCTGAGTCTGATTTTTGCCCAGCTGGGAAATGGGGTCCATTCTTAATAAATCATGTTTGTTTTTTTTAACTCCTCCAGAGGAAAGAGCACAGAGACCGCGGCTCCAGCTTAAACCTCGAACAGTTGCAACACCCCTCAATCAAGTAGCCAACCCCAACTCTGCTATCTTCGGGGGAGCCAGACCCAGAGAGGAAGTCTTTCACAAGGAGCAAGAATGAGCTTTCGGGTGGGAGGGAATGGGGTGTGGGGGAGCCCGAGCAAGACCACAGCTGGCTAGCCCCCCTGGACCGGCAGTCCTGCAGTTACCATTCCTGCGCCTGACCTTGTCCTCCTTTCTTACAAGGGAAACACAGAGCTTGTGAGTGCATGTCAGCAGTTAACAAGTGGTTTTTAGTACATCCTTGGCTTTGCTGTATCTAGCTAGTGCCTGTTTTGTGCTTTTTCTTTTTTTTTTCTGCCACTCCTCCATTATTCTCCTGTCTTTTTTCCTTCTTGCTCCTTGCTTCCTTCCAGCACATGAGTTTCTGTAGAGGGACAAAGGCAGTCACCACGTGGAGTTCTTTGGATTGAGGTGTGGCCTCATTTTTTCTCTCCTTTTTCTCTTTTTACTTCAGGCACACTGGCCAGATTCCGGTTGCTTCCTTTGGTTTTCTCAGTGCTTCTCTTCTGACCTGCATGTTGAGTTCTGTATTGCTGTGGCTTCCAAGAGAACAGAAAAGTCACAGCTTGGATAGTGTCTTGATTTTATTGGCCATGGTCAACATACAGAATTCAAGGCACCTTGTTTTTAGAACAAGGATAAAATAATCTGTTGATCCTTGCAAATTCTTTCCTATCCCTATTTATAGGCAGCCCTGTCTCCATTGCCTCCTCCCCAAATAGATTTTTTAAGCAGAGTAGGCTCACATTTCAAGCAGCCAAACTGAAAAGAATAATGTGAAAAGTTGGTGGGGAGTTCACCTAGAAGGAAATTGAGTGTGTCACGGTGTTCACGGGTTTCATCGTTGCCCCTTGAACGCTGTCGGCACTGCTGTGTCGCGGGCGCCAGTGTCTGGCTGGGTGTAGCGAGCCGCCAGCGTGTTGGTTTCCACTGGGCAGCAGTGCTGTGGGGGCTGAGGTTGCTGGTGGAAGAGCTGTGCTGGGTTGTGTAGTGCACATGTCGCTTTTTTGCAGATCCCTGTTTGTGTGTTCTGCATCCCCCGTGTGTTTCTCTGTCCCCTGGTGTAAATAACATGAGATACTAAGCTTCCCGCTGTCCCTCAATTTTATGGTGAAAATGAGCCAATAATTTTGCTCTTTTTTGCTCTTTTCCTTGATGAACTGAAATTTTTACTATGCAGTAAGTTACTGGATCTCATCTCTGGGACAAATTTTATTCTGTGCGGTGTTCAGCTCTCCCTGGGGCTAGGAGACTGGGCATTATTAGCCTTTGAGCTTGAACACGTGTGTTCGAAACAAGTCAAAAATTTTGTGGCACCAAAGTCCCAGTCTGTCCCCTGGGAGTGATTTGGGGTCAGCGAACCGCTAGAGCCCCTGAGAAAAGAAGCCCTCCCAGCATGACTGGAGGGCGGAGGTCGCCCAGCCCGCGCCACGCGGTGTGCGCAGATGGCAGCTCGTCTCTCGCCGGCACCCTTGGCTTCTCTTCCTTTGTCTTTGTTAAGGCCTCAGCAATTCACAGAACTCTCCCTCCTTTCCTCCCTTCCACCTGTCATCTCTGCTTCTGAAATAAGAACCATTTGTATAACACCAATACTTAACTTAAGAAAGACATGCATTATGTGGTTGTAATCAAACTTGATGCTTTCAGATGACCTACTTACATCTTCAATGTGGGAAAGATTAAGAACAAAACAAATTCATCTAAACTTCTGGGCCATCCAGTTGACTTTTAAATGTAAGAATGGAATTCCAAACACTTAACACATTCAGCTATATGACAGAAAGTAAATCTATGGATATGGTATTTTGTGAATGATCTTTTAAATAAAAGAAAACCTTACGTAATATTTAATGCTTGTCTTTATTTTGAGTTCTTCTTTGCTGCTTGTGAAATTTAATTTGGGAAGCACTTCCCAAATTTAGTAAAGTGTGCTGTGAGGTATGCATCTTTTAGAAGTCACGAGATTAGTGAAACAGTTTTTATAACTTGTGATGATTAGACATAGGATGCCAAAACCACCCTCACCCCAGCCCCCCCACTCCCTAGAAGTGTAGTTTTCCTGACAGAAACCCTGCATGTAGTTAGTCCAGCAGGAGTTTGTGGATAAAGGAGGGGGTCTTTCCCCTCAAGATGGAAGAAGTCGTGCTTGCTCAGCATGTCCCTACTTTCATGGACTGTTGAGAAGAAATTCTGGGAGCTCACGGTGGCCGTGGTGGGAGCTGCTTTGTGGCGACAGGCTGTGGTTAGGGAGGCTCCGCTGTGCAGTTTGCCCTTCAGTGGTTTGGGTTTCAGGTTCTGGGGACCCCCCAGGCACATCACATACTTCACTCACCTCCAGGTGGGAGCCTTGATTGCGGCAGAATCTGGAAAAGAAAGACGGGCCGGGAGGCGCCGAGTGACTGTGCTCGGACTGCCCCACAGCCCTGGGTGGGGGGGATGCTGTGCCTGCTGCTGTCTCCAAGGGGGGAAGCCCCGAGCTGGGGGTGAGGGGTTATGGGGCTGGAAGCCAGAGACTCATAGCATAACTTCAAGAGACTGCCAAGGTCCTTGAGATTCCAGCTCTGAAGATCCTTGGAAGAGGCTCATCCAGATCCCCCAGTGATTTGAGGTTTCTAATAACTGAAATCTGCTAAGCTATCGCCTTGCCTCCCCCCGGATGTTACTATAAATTGGCAACCACTGCTCCTCACGAGTACCTAGCTCCTTGTCTTATAAATACGCAAGCAAGTTTCTTAAATGTACCTGCCGCCGTCAGTAGCAGTAAGGAAGTTTACGGGCTTTGACAAGCATGTGATTCCTACTTTCTTTGCTATTGAGGCTCCAGAGAAAATTGAATGGGGTGCGAAGGGAGTCCGTTTTGTCAGGGGTCAGATTGTTTCTCCAGGTCCTAGTACTTGAGTTTCCTGTCATGACTTAAAATGTCCTGTTTTTTCAAGGAGGTCTCATTGAGCAGGAGGCGTAACAGGCGGTTAGGAGGCACTTGTTTGACAGGTGGTGTCAGGATTGTGACCTTGTCACCTGAATTCTGAAATGAGTTCTGTAATTTCTAGGGAATTGACTTGGTTTTTTTTCAACGAAGCAATTAGTTGGTAGAGAGCAAGTCTAGGACAAGAGAAACCAATTTCAGTTTGTAAAGCTGCTCAAGCTTGAGGCCCACTAGAAGGTTCGCTTTGGAATGACAACCTCAGTATTGCATGGGGCATCTTGAGGCGATGATGCTTGGCTCAGTGAGGTCATCAAACCTCGCCTGGTATCTGCCCAGAGGGGCTCCTCAGCTGTGTGCTCCCAGGGAAGTCAGGAGGGGAAGTGGATGAGGTGTCACATCCAGACTTTTTAAGGGAGCTTCCAGGACAGGATAGTAACCCATGGTGCATGTCACATGTATCACCTGGCCTGCCCTACACCCCGGAGGGAAGACTGCTCACAGGACAGGCTGCTGGACTCTAGAGTTGCAAGTGGGGCTGCCCAGGCCTTTTCTGCTGAGGAGCTTTGTTCTGTGTGTTTCCCCATCTTGAACAATGTTGAGGTGTTTTGTGTTGAGTGGTTAGCAGACTTTGAGTGTTCCTTGCAATTTTTTTTGCTCTGAAGGTGAACTGAAATAATGAAGACAACTTAGTTATAATCTCTTCCCCCATCTGTAATCACCCTCTAAAATATTAAATACACAAATAAAAGCACACTATTTCACAGTGGCCATCTCCTTGGGATTCAGTTTGGACGCCAGAGAGAATGTATTTCCTGGACCTGTTCTTTAATTCACTGGGAGACAAGGTCAGTGTTTATGAAATCATTACTGGCTTGGAAGCTTAATTGGTGTTGGGAGGAAGAGCGGGAGATGAAAGCAGCTTTTAAGGCAGCCTAGAGAGTGTAAATTGCACCAAGATTCTTTAGAATTGGTACAATTCTTTCTCATATGCATTACACTTTTTTTTCTTGCATGGAAGAACTGGGGTATAGGCTAGAGGTTCGAAGGATGAGAGGGTTCACCAGAGACAGTGGGGAGCAGGACAAACAAATCTGAAGTACACTGCTGAGGGGAGTAGCAGGCGAGACAGGAGAGGTCTGCTGCGCCATGTGGGTCAGATCCCTGCCTGGAGATGGAACTCAGGCCTTAGCAGTGACAGCGCTGAGACTTAACCCCTAGGCCACCAGGGAGCCCTTCATATGCATTACAGTCTATTGAAATAAAGAGTATGCGCATTAGTTTTAAAAAAATTATCAAAAGTGTTAAGTTGAGCAACACAGCGAAAAGGGAAGAAGAGACAGTCGAAAAGGGAAGAGACAGTCGTGGAGCAGGCTGCACAATGGCAGGATGCTACTGGAGAGCAAGATCCTGGCCTTTTTGACAGAGAAAAGGGAGTGAGTCCGATGATACACACCTGACTCCCACCCATGGCTCTAATCTTACCAGGGTGTTCTGCAGATTAGTCCAGGGGGGAAAAGCCGTTGCACCCACAAAAATGAAGTAAGGGTATAGAAGAGTTCCTGCAAATAGGCAGGTGGATGAAAGTAACCTGATAGAAAACTTCGTGAAATATTAACATATCTCACAGAACATGGGCCCGAAATGATATTTCAGCCCATTAGCAATCAAATGATTATAAATAAAGACTGACATATTTTGTGCCCATTCAAAGGCAAAAAACGAATGGCCCAACAAACCAGTCACTGGAGAATGTGCACCTCGGGTATTGTAGCCGACGGTGTAAATTGGTGCAGCCACTCTGGGAATTAACTTCAAAATGTAGTGTTGCCTTAGCTAACAGCCCAGTGGCTTCCCCTCCCAGGTACGTGTCTACAGTCATGGACTGTGTTCAGACACCCATGAAGCTGTCTGCAGACTGCAGGGAGGAGGGAAGTGAGCAGTGATGGGGGTGCATCACAGGCAAATGTAGCAGAGAGGAATAAACCCCCAATGCTTACAGACAACATGGCACTTTAATATGCAAAATACTTCAGAATTACACAGATGACTGACACCCATACCCTCCCGAAATAATAGCAGTTACTTGGGGGAGACAAGGGGTGCAGAAAAATGGGATATTCGGGTTCCACTGGGTATCAGTACCCATGGCCACAGAAAAATGCCCAAAATGTGTGGAGTTGATACCAGCACCTCTAGTTGGGGCATGGCAATCAAACAACTTTACAAGTGGCTTCTAGAATGGTGTGTACCTGCCTCAAGGTGCTTCTTACCAAAGGAAATTCATAATTCTGAATTAGCCTCTGAAAAATGTCTGATTCCAGGCCTCCCTGGTGGCACAGTGGGTTAAGTCTCAGCACTATGAAGCCGCAGCCACTGCAGCATGAGTTCAATCCCCAGCCAGGGAGCTTCCCACATGGCGCAGACCTCTCCTGTCTCACCGGCTGCTCCCCTCAGCAGTGTATTTCAGTCCATCAGCCTGTTCTGCTCCCCACTCTGTCTCTGGTGAATCCTCTCACCCCCCACACCTCTGGCCTACACCCTAGTTCTTGTATGCATAAGTAAATAAATCTTTAAAAAAAAAAGTCAGGGAGTGTCCTGTGTAGTTTGTTAATGCTGCTGTAGCATATTTGATGCTCTTCAAAGCAAGCTATCTGGGAACTCTGTTGCATGTTTGAAAGTTACTGAGTACCAATCTTAAAAGTTCTCATAAAAGAACATTTTATGACTCAAAAGTGAGGAGGCTAACTAGATGTGTGATCATTTCACAATATATACGGCTATTGAATCATTGTTCTATACCTGAAACTAATACAATGCCCTACATCAGTTATGCCTCAATTTTAAAAATAAAAATTTTAATGTAATATGCTGAAAACCATTGAATTGCTAAAAAAAAAAACTAAATGCATTCAAATGTATGTATACAACTGAACATGAACTGCGTAGAGTTTTATTTTCTAATTCACAACTGAATGTTTTACAAATAGAATAGAACTTAAAGGAATTTGAGAATTGCCTGGAAAGTGGGCAGGAATCTTCTACTCAGGTCCAAAGTGGGTCTTTGGGTTTTGTAGCTGGAAAGTGGGCTCAAAGAGGGTCCAGAGGGCTCCTGGGTCCCACTCTGGTAGAACCTCAAGACTTTGTCTGAGGTCGGAGTCGCTTTTGCACCTTCCATTGTGGAGCCCCCAGGAGGAACCTGGGAGCACAGAACAATGTCATCCCAGCGGGACACGTGGAGGGTGGGGAGCACCTGGGCAGACACAGAGTCCGGGGGTGAGGAGCAGTGAGGCAGGTGGTCCCAGAGAGGAGGGCACAGGACTGATGACGCTGCACTTGGGGTGGTAGAAAGACAATGGACTTTGCAGGCTCGAGGTGTCGGTTCAAATCCAGATTAGTCTCTGAGGTGCTCTTGTCTCCTGTATAAGAAAACTAAAGTCCTGCTAGAAGAGTTACTGTGGAAATTAAATGCTGCATTCGCATTGCCCGACAATGGCGGTGATGGGACAGGCATGGCAGTCGGATGAGATTGAGTTTAGTCCTAAACCCACCAGGTACAGGAATGGGGAGAAACTCCTGACTCCAAATGCCCCTGAGCTCCCCAAACCAACTCCAGGTTCATGTATTACCCCTTCTTCCCCACAGGGTGGCAGCAGCTTGCAGCCTGGAACCTCTCTTTCTGTTTCCATGGGGCTGGGCCTGCTGTCTGAGCATCCAACCTCGCTTGGGCTTGCCACCGCATCTCAGCCACCCGGAACCGGGACAGAAAGAAACCACTCCCAAACCAAGAGAATCAGGGTTCCCAGGCATGACAGAGTCACACAACTGGGCAGCCCAGATTCTGAAACGTCAAACTGGTAGGGGTCAGGGACCTTCGTGAGCTGCCCGTGGCCTCTAGTAATTTAATGGCCTTGGGCAGTCAGTGGTGTCCTCCAGGATGACTTCCATGGATATGGAGCCCTCCCACAGGCCAGTAGGTGATTCCCTTCCAGTTCTCACTTGGGGAAGAGACAGGACTCCTCACCCCCGAGCAGCAGCTGGTCAGAGGGGGCTGGGTCAAAATGCCCTGCTCTCACCCTTCCCTCAGCCTGTCCCACACCGGACTCTGCGCCTCCAGGAGCTCACCTGGAAAATGGGGCTGATGAGATGCAGGTCGGGGCTGGAGCAGTCTGTCCTTCCTTCTCCTGTCCTTCAGCTCAGCGCCCTGTCCTGCCCTCTCCGATGCCGGTGGCTGTCCGTTCCCCGTCATCTGTGTGTTTTCGATGGTTTGTCTTGCCCCCCAGCTTGCATCTGCCACTTACCTCTGCACCCACCCACATCCCAAGTTGTGTGTGTCTGTCTGTCTTGCTTTCTGGGACCCTTACTCTTTTAGTCTCTATCTCTTGTTCTCTTTCCCTTTGTGTTTCTGGCAACATGTGGCTGGTGCTCTCTCTCTTTCTCTCCCTCCCTCCTTCCTTCTCTCTCTCCCCCCACCTCACTTCCCACATCTCGCTCTGTGTCTCCCAGTCTTCTCAGGCTCAGTTTCTGGCTGTCCCTGGGTCTGTGGGTGTGTCTGTGTGTGCGTGTGTCACTCTCCCTGCCTGGATCTCTTTCTCTGTCTCTTTACAGCTCTCTCCACTTCCCTTCCACTCTGGTTTCCTCTGTGCATGCCCTCAGTGTGGGTGTCCTGTGTTCTCAGGGTACGGGCATCACCCTCTTCTTCTCTCTCCTGGTCACTGTGTCTCTCTTCCTCTTTGTGGTTTATCTTTACATGTTTGTATATTTAGTGTGTGTGGGGGGGGTGTCTTTCTATTCTCCCTGTGCCCACGTGTGCGCGCGTCTCATTTCTCAGGGTCTGTCTTTCTCATCCTCTCTGTCGCTCACTCTTCTCAGTCTGTCTCTCTTCTTCCTCCCTCACTCTATCTCTCTTTGTTAACAGCAGGGCCTGTCCAGCAGAGCAGCGGATGTGAGGGATGACGCGGGGCTGACAGGAAGCCCGCCACCTTGCCGCTGTCCGCCCGGTCCGTGGCTGTGGCTTCGGCTCCGGCAGGTGTGTGGGCACGCTCAGGATGGGGTGGCCGCTGTGAGGAGCTCCCAACTCCCAGGTAAGCCTTTCCCACAGGTGCTCAGAGCCTGGCCCGACAACCAGGGGTGGGACCGGCCCTCTTGGCCCAGCAGGAGCTCTTGGTGGCCCACTGGGTGGGTTAGGATGTCAGGACACCCTGTGCCCCTCCCTTGGTGCCAGTGCTGCTGGAGCGACTCGAGCTCCCTAGCCTGTGGCTCTCAGAGCGGCAGCCCATTTCTGGGGCTCCAGCCACTTTCCTCCTCCCACCTTCCCCAGCCCAGCCTGCAAAACCCTGGGAAACCTCCCGACCCCACTGTGGTCCCCTCACTGCCCGAGACTAGAAGCCAAGGAGCCAGGACAGCAGTTCTCTGGGCCCAGGCCTGTGATTCCACTTCCTCATCTGTACTGTGGGACTAACACCCCCACCACGGGCTGTGGGGCGACGGGGGAGACTGGCGGCAAGTGTGCCCAGGTCCTGCCCCGGGCCCGAGGGGGCAGCCGTCCCTGCTATCCCTGCCCAGCCCTCATCATCTCTGCCTGGGGTCTGAGGGCCGGCAGACCCTGGGATTGCCTGGCGCCCAGCTCCGTCTACAAGCAGCCTGGCCTCTGCCGCCCCTGCCTCTGAAGCCGCACAAGGGCCTCCTGGGTCCCTGCACCGGCTGCCTGCGGTGGAGTCTCTGTCAGAGGCCTCTCTGATCCCGTCTCAACGGAAGCTTGAGGTTATTTAGAAAATAGAACAGACCCCAAAGTCCAGTGGATTAAACCTTCCCAGGGCTCCCAGCTGGAACCCCTTGCTCCACCCCCACCTCGTCTGCCCTGCAGCCCTCAGTTTCTCCATCTGCAGCATGAAAAGGGCTGGGAGAGTAGGCAAGATGGTCTCCCAGGGCCATAGGGGTGGGGGGGAGGCTCAGAAATTGCTGCTCTCGGCCCGGCCCAGGGCTTTCCCACAGCCACTTGCGCAAACCTTGTTCATATGAAAACTGCCCACTTCCCTTTCTGCTATTTTGGCCTGCAGAGCCAGCGCTGTGGCTGCCCTCTGCACCCCACCCAGCCCTGCCTGGCCCCCTGGGGCCTCTCGGGCCTGGCTCCCTCTCCTCCCACCCTCGCCCACCCTACCTGCAGCCCCACAGTCTGGGGGGCGGGCACAAGAGGGCTTGCCAAATTAATCTCTCATTTTAAAAAATATTTCCTGATTCTTAAATATGTAATATAAGAAGGGGTGAAGGAACAAGGCTGGTGGTGCCCTCTGCCCTGGGGTGGGACCCTGGCTCTGTGACTGATTAGCTGGGTGACCTGGGGCAGGTCCTCACTCCTCTGGGCCTCGCTCAGGAGAGAGAAGCTGGCTTCTCCCAGGTGACATAGTGTGTGTCTGGGACCATGGAGCTGAGCCAAGGCCACTGTTCTTCAGCTCCCAGCGATCCAAGGTGCTGGCCTGGGGGCCCAGCGCGGGGCTGCAGGGGGAGGCACAGGCCTGTGATTCTGGGAGCTTGGCAGGGCAGGCGTCTGTGAGCTGCAGTTGCTGCACGCTGCTCCCTGCAGCCTTCAGCCAGCTCCCGCTGCCCTTCCTCCACGGGACCGGGGCAAGCCATGGTCCCTGCCACGCGTGCCCGCCTGTGCTAGCCCCTGATGTGTGTCTCCTGACCCTGGGCTTCGTGTGATCAACACACTCAGGATGTGTCAGAATGTCCCTCCCCATTTAGCAGAGGGACTACTGAAAGCCAGAGACACTGGTCCAGCGGTGAGGGCAGGATTTGTTTCTCAGACTGCCCCCACCCGGTGCCAGCTGGTTGGAGATGGACCAGGGCAGGGGGCACCTCCCAGTCTTCCCAGGACAGCGGGTTGGGGAAGCAAGGGCTCTTTGTGGTCGGGTTCTCTAGGATGGATAGCCCAGGAGGCGGCCGAGGCCAGCAGGACATGAGCCAGGGCTGGAATGTCAGGCATGTGTGTGGCCCATGCATGTGCTGCGCGTGAATCCCCTGTGGCGGCAGAAAGGAGAAATGTGAGGGTCAGCAGCGTGAGGAGCTGTCCAGACCAGCCAGCTAGGAGAGCAGTCCTTAGCTGGTCCTCCTGAGGACGCCAGGAACGCGAGCCTGCTGGACACGCTTGCCGGCTCCCAGGAACCATGTGAGGAAGTCTCATGGCCAGCCCCATTTTATAGATGAGAAGACTGAGGCCAGACTCAGGCTCGGGCAGAAGTCCTCCCTCCAAGACCAGGTGCTCCCGACTTCACCAACCTCAGGCGGCCTTGGCCTCTGCTTGGGGCTGGGTGGGAAGCTGCTCCAGAATGGAGCAAGGTGGGGGTTTGGAGGGATGGGCAGCCCAGGGGAGCAGCCCCCAGACTCTGAGAAGAGGGAGGTGATTTGTGAGGGGATGTGTGGGTGTTTGTGAGGGGATCCTCCCTTCTCTTCACGTGGCAATTCCTGGTCACAAGGTTTGGAAATACCCACGTCCCCACTGACTCACTGGCACTTTGGGGAAGGAGAGGTGGCTTCCCCTTAATGTGCCCTTCTTGGGGCTCAGCACCACATGGAAGTTTCTTGTCATCTTTTTTTCCCCCAAGATTTATTTATGTATGTATACAAGAGCTGGGGTGTAGGCCATAGGTGTGGGGGGGCGAGAGGATTCACCAGAGATAGAGTGGGGAGCAGAGCAGGTGGATCAACTGAAACACTCTGCTGAGGGGAGCAGTGGGGGAGACAGGAGAGGTCTGTTGCACCATGTGGGAAGCTCTCTGGCCGGGGTTCAAACTCACGCTGCAGCGGCTGCAGATAGCTTCATAGTGCTGAGACTTAACTCCTTGCACCACTAGGGAGGCCCTTCTTGTCATCTTCACCACAGGGATTGAGAACGTCAGAAAGGTTCCAAGATCTGCCAAGATCAGGCAGCCAGTGAGGGGGACAGCCAGGTCCCCTGAAGGCCTCAGGGGAGCCCAAAGCAGGAGGTGGGCTCCCTCCAAGAGCTGTGTCTGGCAGCTCTCCTGCCTGCCTGTGACGATGCAGACATCTCTCTTTCCTTTTTCTCTTTTCCTTAATGGAAACAAAAAAAACAAAACAAAACAAAACAACAACAACAAAAATAAGCTGTGGAATGAGGGGAAGCCCTTCTCTCAGGGGCAAAGGTGGCAGGGCCATCAGGAGTGGGGGCTCCACGTGCCCGCCCTGGGGCACAGCCCCTGGGAGGTCCTCATTCCCCAGCTGTGTCCATGGCCTTTGTGAGGGGTCTGAGTCCTAGCTGCAGTGACTCTCCTTGGAAGCTCCTAGAGCAGGACTGGTATGTGGCTGTCTGTAACTTTGCCAAGACAACCACGTCACGACGTGGCTCCGAGGCTGGGACAGCCCCAGTCGTGCCTGCTGGCCAGGACTTGGCCTCTGAACCCTGGTGCATCCTGGCCCATGCCCCCACCACTGAGCCCCTCTGCCTGGAGCACTCTTCTCCCCTCAAGCTCCCAGGCTCACCTCTGTCCTCCCAGCTCCCAGGACGGGAGGAATCTGGGGGTGCAAGAGTTTAAGGAATGGAAATCTCACTCCCAGCTTCCCCTGGAGACCATGGGTGGGGCAGAGAAGAACTCTAGAGAGGGATGGGGACTGCTTGGGGCTCCTGTTTGAAAGGGGTCACAGACTCCAATATTGGGGAACAAGACTGGTTTACAGGAGGTGAGTTGGGGTCTGGAGGCCAGAATTTGAACCCTGACTTCCCACTGAGGAGCTAAAGGTTCTTGGGTCTCAGTTTCTCAATCTGTAAAATGAATCAGACCACTGCCTCAAGTCTGTGGGACGTAAGGGTGTATAGGAGTGTGCAGGTGGTGTGTGTGGTGGGTCTCCAGAACCTTCCAGCACTTACTAAGTGATGATGGCCCCAGGGGGGCAGGGGTTTGGGTTTGGGATCAGATAGGCAAGAGAGCTGAGTGGGTGAGGGGTGAGGTGTGCGGCTGAACGGTTCCTCAAGAGGCCACGCTGCAGCCCCCTCTCCCTCAACCCCCACAGGGCGCGCTACATCGCAGCCTCACAGGAAGAGTGGCCAGGAGCGGACATGAATGCAGACGCCCGCCTGCTGTGGCCGGGGGCCGCTCTGCTGCTGCTGCTGCTGCTGCTGCTGCTGCTGCTGGGGGTGGCGGCCAGTCTGTGTGTGCGCTGCTCCCGCCCAGGTACAGTCTGGCCAGTGGGGTGGGGGTCACAGGCACGATGAGGAGAGAGTACCCTGCGACCCTCCCGGGCCTGCTTTGGTTGGAAGGGCAGTTGCATAAGCCTCTTGAGGCAGAGATGAACCCCGAGGGCCTTCCTGGAAGACTGGAGGACTTAGGTTTTGTGGGTCAAGGACTTGGGTCTGGGACCAAGGGGTTGCTCTGGACGAGGGAGGAGGCTGGGCTGCCCGCCTGGGTGCCCACCTTCTCTGTGCTCTGCCCTCCGTCTAGGTGATGAGCAAACGCCCTGTCAATGTCAGGGACCCACAGCGGTTGGCAGCTCAGCCCCTGCGTCCTGTGTAAAGCCAGCACAGGGCGCAGGGGAGACTAGACGAGCCAAGAGGAGGGTACCCGCGTCTTAGCGTCCAGCCCTGCCTCGGACCCTTGCTCAGCCCAGCTTTTCCTTGCAGGTGTGAAGAAATCCAAAAAAATCTATGAGCAGAGGAGCCTGTGAGTCCCTGAGACCCCAGCCTGATGAGTGTGTGCGCCCTGGGTGTGGGCGACCCCGTGGGCATTCCCCACCCCTCTCACCTCCTCTAGTCTGGCTCAAGTGGGTCCTGAGCAGTCGGGGGAGGGAAGGGGGTGCCAGGGGCTGCCCATCCTGGTCAGGGAGGATGGTGGGAGGAGGGGCTGCCCAGGAGCATCGCCAGAGAGCCTCCTGACCCCAACCCAGGGGCGGATGTGGGAGTGTGCCCTGGGGTGTCAGAGCAGGCCTGATGGGAGAGATGGGAAGGGTTTTAAGAGACAAAGAAGGTGAAAGGAACATTCCAGAGAGAATGGGTAGGCAGTCAGCAACACAGCACTGGAGTGGACACTGTCCTCCAGGGTCAAGGTGGCACATGCAGGCATGGCAAGGAGGGGCTTGACTGTGGGAGAGGCTGTGGCCTTTGTCCTACGGGCCAAAGGGCCCCTCTGAGATCTAGAAGCAGGGGCTAGTGTGTAGCAGGAGGTAGGGAGGCGGGGACACGAAACGGATCACTGACCCCGGGCAGAGTGGCAGGCACCAGCCGACGGGCGTTCCCGGCACTTCAGGGGCAATGTGGGGTCAGCCAGACTGAACACCGCAGAGAGGGGTGCTGGGTGGCCCGTGAACAATCCTGGGCATGAGGACATTGGCCATGGCCTCGAGTAGGAGAGTGTCTGACCTTGGCCCGGGGCACCGCTGCACGCCCTCTGACACCCACTTGCTGCCTGCACACTCTCCCATGCGTGCACCTCTGCTGCACGCTGCGCCTGTGTGCACGGCTGGGCAGGTAGTCATGTACAAATGTGTACATACACCCTTTCTCATTTCCTTTTGCAACTGAAAAACCACAGTGAGAATTGAAAATAGAATTTTCCCATCTGTGCCCACCCCTGGGGCCAGGGCCAGACCTTGTCAGGGTTGTTTGGCCACTTAGCTTTCTGGCTCACCGGCCCACAACTTCCATCAGGGCTGGGCTGGGCTCCCCGAGTGCCCCCAAGGCAGGCCTCCTCTATCTCCTTTCTCCCCTCCTCCCTCAGTCCCTGACCACCCTGGGTCCCTAATTGACTCTCGAATCATAAACTTTCAGAGTCAGAAGCTAAACCGCTTGTGTGGGAGAAAGTAGGGGAGGAGACACCCCACCTCACTCGAGTTCAGTCCTGCCAATCTGCACGAAATTACTGCTCTGTGCCCTAGGCCCAGCTCTTGCATCACTTCCTCTGGGAAGTCATGCCTGATTCTCTCTTGTGGCCTTAAGGCATCCTTCCTAAATCCCCTACTCCCTGGGAGCTCTGGAAGACAGAGCCAGGAATTCATTTTTGTCCAGGAGAGGAACCGCAAATGCTTTAATGATTAGCTAATCGTCTCTACCATCCTAGTGGTAGCTTCTATTCCACTCATGGTCTAAAATGGCAGCTAGAGCCCCAGCCCTCTTCTCCGCATTCCGGGCAGTGGGAAAAAAGAAGGGAGGACCAAAAGGATGTACCCCGGTTGGCAGTGCACTTTCAGTTGTCCTGGACTTCCCAGCTGCCTTGCCTTGCGTGTCACTGACCAGAGGTTAATCACATGGCCACACTTAAGTGCAAGTGGGCCTGGGAAATACAGTCTTTTAGGTGGTTACAGTACGGCTGCCCACATAAAAGTCAGGGGTCTGTTTTATTTATTCATTTTAAAGATTTATTTTATTTATTTATGCATCAAGAGCTGGGGTGTAGACCAGAGGTGTCGGGGTGAGACGATTCACCAGAGACAGAGTGGGGAGCAGAACAGGCAGATTGACTGAAATACACTGCTGAGGGGAGCAGCAGGCAGGCAGGAGAGGTCTGCTCCAGTCTGCCCCGAGGTCTGCTCAGTGGCTAGCGGTACCTTGGTAGCACTAAAACTTTAACCCCTGTGCCACCAGAGGGGCCACGGGTTCTGTTTTAGAAGAAGGGGACACTGGCCGCTAGCTAGATACTTGGCTGTGTCTGCATGCCTTGAAGTTGTCGCGGCAGTTATTTGGGAGTGAACAGAGTGCTTGATCATTTAAGGAGGGGGCACCCTTTGTCACTCCTGGTTGAGTGACCCGAGTCCCTGAGCAGCTGACACTGAGGCCCCAGAATCTCAGGGCCACCACTCCAGTTCGGCTCACAGACCCTCTGGACCATCTCTGGCCTTGCCAGGAGGCCTGTCCGGGTGTGGGTCTGACTGGCAGCGGCTGGAGCCCAGAGCCCCGTGAGGGCAGCGGCCCCCGTGGGGGGTGGGGAGCAGCACAGAGAATGGAGGCGCCCGGGGCCCTGGAGTTGCAGCCAGGGGTGGCGTGGCGGTTCCTCTTCTCTCTCACTCTGGTCTGCCCCGCCCTACCCTGCTCCTTATACTTGTCTGTCCATCTTTCTGTCCCTCTCTCTGGGGCTGTGGGAGTCCAGGCTCTGGCTCAGCACAGCCCATGTGTTTTCAGGCAGGAGAATCAAGAGAGCTTTGCCGTGGCTGGGACCTACTCCTGTGAGTCCCCCAATGAAAGGGTGGGCACCGGGTTGGGGGGCATCTCAAAGTTCCTGAGGCTTGGGCAGGCCTACTGTGGTGAGGAGGTGAGGGACTGCACAGGCCTGGGTGCCAGCCAACCCCCCTTGTCCTTTGCAGTGGTCAGGCAGGCTTGTCCTGGGCCCCTGGTGGACATGCTCCCTGATGTGGAAGCTGCAAGGTAGGAAGGAGTCCCCTATCTGTGCCCAGAGGGGTCCCAGCCCCACAGGGGTGTGAGGAGGGCGTCTCTGTGGGCTGCGGGCTGTGGCTTTCAGAACCCCAGAAACTCTCAGCCTTGTCCCCCACAGCACCTCCTCAGCCTCTGTACCCTCCCCCTGCAGGACAGAAAAGCTGCTGTTCTCCCCCAGCCTTGAGGGTGAGTGACCCTTGGACAGGGTGAGAGCGGGAGGGGGCAAGGGCGAGGAAGGCCTGAGACAGATGAGCACCTAGTGGGACAGGCATCTGGCAGGGGCCACTCACTGGGTGCCAGGGAAGCCAGACCCGACATGGGGCCTTTGCAGAGGAGAAACTGAGGGGGGAGCCAGAGGGCATCGGCCTGGTAGGAGCAGCTCAGAGAGCAGGTG
Source organism: Scalopus aquaticus (assembly GCA_004024925.1). Lineage (NCBI taxonomy): Eukaryota > Metazoa > Chordata > Mammalia > Eulipotyphla > Talpidae > Scalopus > Scalopus aquaticus. The sequence goes on along the minus strand of PVIJ01000020.1, from coordinate 467,856 downwards.
GAAACCTGGGGACCCCGGAGGCCTTTCCTTGGGCGGCCAGAGCCCACGGCCAGCTGGGAGGGGAGCAGGAGCTGGGAAGACAATGGCCCTGGTCTCTCTTCCAGGCTCTGAGTCTCCCAGGTACCAGAACTTCCGCAAAGGTAGGTAGGCCTCAGGGAGGGGCTGGAGTGGGCGCGCTGACTGTAGCTCAAGTCTAATTCTTGTCTCCTTATGCAGGAAGCCGACTTGGGTCAGATGGTGCTTATGTGTGAGTGGCCTCCTCCCCACCCCACCCCCCTGCCCCCTGCTTCCTCATTGGTGAACCTCCTCCTGCACTTGAACTCACAGGCCCGGATGCTCTGGGCAGCCTTGTGGTCCCCCAGACAGCCATGGCTTTGGGTGGGCAAGGACATGGCCCTGTTCTGGGGCAGAGCCACCCCGGCGGGGAAGCTCTTCCTGCATTACTCAGAGAAACAAGTTACACGGACACCTGGTACCCCAGAGAAGCAGGGCCTCAAGATGTCTCCTCACCTCACAGTTGGGCAAACTGAGGCCTGGACTAAATGAAGACGTGGCAAGCTCCCTTGACCAGGCGGCCACCCCTCAGCTCCAGGGTGGTTCAGGCCCAGGGGATTTCTGGGCTGAGGGAGAGCCTAGAAGAGCCCCACCTTGGGCTGAAGAATCCCCGCCTCATTGCCCCTGTGAAGTCCCCACCCCAACCACGGGCCTGCCCAGCCGCCAGTGCTGTGTCTGTTTTCTTGCCAGAGACCCCATTGCCATGGACTATTACAACTGGGGGCGGTGCCAGAAGGCCCTGGAAGGTGAGACAGTAGACAAGGAGGGGGAGGATAAGGAGGTGGCTGAGCTTAGCCATAGAAGCCACATTCCTGGGGCCAGAGGGCCTTGGGAAAAGCAAGAAGAGACCTGGCTGAGGTTTGCTTGGGTGGTGGACAGGGGGCAGATGAGGGAGGACTGCACTGCAGGTGGGACCAAGGGGAAGAGGAGGGAAAGGATGTGCGGGAAGGAGAGGAGTGAACAGAGGGAACAAACAGGGAGCTGGGGGGAGGGCTGGGGGAGGTGGACCCCCTGTAACCCCGGCACCCTGCAGGGCTGGTACATATGGGGCCAGGAGGGGGCCCCCCCGTATCTGGGTTCTTCCTCCCTGCTCCACTTCCAAATTGGGGAGGGGCCGTGTATCTGGGCGCCAACACAGGTGTTGGGTGGGGTGGTGGTTAGGGTCCCACTTACCACTGTGGGGCAATGAGGGGCATGCCAGGCCCTGATGCCCCCCCCCCAGCTTACGCCCCTGGGCAAAGGTGCCCAGCCTGGCCTACCCTGCCTGGAGGGTCCTGTCTCAGGAGCTTCGGCTTCTCCCCGTCCCCCTGGGCCCCCAGAGCTCTTCTGCCCCTCACTGACTGGTGGAGACTCTCCCTCATGGGCCTGATTGCAGTCCAGTCCCTTAATCTCCCTCCCAGGGCTTTTAGGGTGGCCTTGGGAGAAAGGAGCTGCTTGGCCAGCCCACTAAGATGCTTGTCCAGGAAAATGTTGGGGGCACTGTGTGGCACCAGAGTGCTGGGGGCTTGGCAGAAGAGGTCACCTGCTGAGGGAGGGCAGGACAGAGCGGGGGAGGGAGGGAGAGCCAGGCCCGCTTGCACACCCCACCTTCTTCTTCCTTCCTGCAGACGATGATGATGCCAATTCCTATGAGAACGTGCTCATCTGCAAGCAGAGCCCCGAGTCAGGTGAGGCTGCCCTGGGGCCTGGGCAGGGAGGCGGCCCCCCGACCCCTGCACTGTGAGAGCGGAATACCCAGCTGACCCGAAGCCTGAAGGGCCACTCTGTCTCTGGTGCCCTTGGGTAAATCTCTGCCCCCATGTCCCCGGAGGAGGCGCCAGAGCCACAGTGGGAACATGCCCAGGGATTCTCTTCCTCCCCTGAAGGGCTGCCCAGGACCAGGAGAATGGGCCAGGGTGTCCGGCAGGTTCGAGGACTGGCCAAGGTGGCTGCCCATCCCCTAGCACCCTCCTTGTCCCCCACAGATGAGGGGTCTGACGATTACCAGAACTCATCGTCCATCCATCAGTGGCGGAAGTCCAGGAGGGTCACAGGTGTGTGACTGGAGGGCAGGAACCCAGGGTCAACCTCAGCAGGCTGGGGGCGGGGGTGGCTGGAGGACAGGTCAGGAGGGGGGTAGGGCAGGAGGCAGAGGTAGTGTCCTCTGCAGCCAGGCCAGCTGATTCCTCTGGGAAGCCTCTGCCCCCCAGCAGCTGCAGTGGCCTGGAGCCACAGTGCCTGACCCCCTCTCCCCCTCCCTCACCCCTTCCAATGCCCCAACACCCACCCCTCCTGCCTTGGCCTGAGGAGGGGTCCTCCAACAGGCTGCCTGTGCAGCTATGGAGAGTAGCTGGAAGGGGAAGGACAAGTATCTGGCAAATTCTGAGTCACAGAGATGGGACAGCATTTCCCGCAGGCTGTTTGTGACATCTGGGAGTTGAACCCCAGATACTCTGCCTGGAGGACTCCTGTGGGTGTGCTGTGAGGAGCATCTGCCCCCCTGACCCAGTCTGCCTTCTGGTCTACAGAGCAAGTCTGCAGAGAAACATGTCCCTCTCCAGAAAGCCCAGATGAGGACGGGGAGCCTGACTACGTGAACGGGGATGTGTCAGCCAAGGAGGCCTAGGGAAGACCTGGAAGAAGGTGCAGCGGCTTTGGTCCAGGGTGGTGGGCCTCAAGGACAAGTGGCCCCATTCAAAGCGAAAAGCAGAGCGCTCAGGCTGGAGGAGCCAGTGGGGGCTGGGTGGGGTACATGGGCCAGCCCCCTGAGTGCTGAGGGGATGGTTCCTCTGGGCTGGGCCTCCAGCAGCTCCTGCCCCCCTTTCCCCCAGCTCTTGGGCAGGCTTGGTGAGGTGACAGAATCTCCACTGGAGGGGGTTGTCAGGCAAGGGAGGCTGGTGAGTCACGGGGAGAAGGTGCTTTGTTTCTGTAACCTTGGGCGATGGCTTAACTTCCGCAACCTGTTTCCTCACTTGCAAAATGGAGCTAAAAGCGCTATGGCTTGACTTAGACAAGACCCGTGCAGGAAGCTCAAGCCCAGGGAACCTGCTGGTGTTGGGCACAGGGACGAGAGGTGTCACTGGGTGCTAATGACAATTAGTGGCTGAACCATACTGAGGCGCCACTTCAGGCCAGCACGGCGCCAAGCGCCCCCTCCCCGCCCTCTCATCCCTCGGCCCAGCAGGCGCGGCTGCCTGCCCCAGGGGATGACGGGATGGGACGGGCGCTGCGCGCTCAGACGTCCCAGGCTCTGACCCTGACAAAGGCACCGTGGGCCCCACGGCCCACGAAGGCTGCAGAAGTCCCGCTGGGGTGGGCGCCGGAGAACAGGCAGGTGCTGTAGGGGTCTGAGCCCGGGGTGCGAGCCCCTCCTCCGTTCACGCACCCCGCGCCCCCTTGCCTGGCTTACCGGCCCGCCCCCGGCAGGCGGCTCCTGCTGTAGGTGCTCTTTCAGGGGAAGCCATAGAGGACTCCCCCAAGTCCCTGACTGCTTAGAGCACATGCTCTGCTGCTCTGGTGGGAGAGATAAAACAAGGGGCAGAGATAATGACAGAAAGGAAACAGCGCTAGATGTGGCGCCTCCGCCTCCGCCAGCAGAAATAAACGGGCCCAGCAGGAGGCCAGACGCCAGGGAGGCCATCTCTGGGCGACCGCCTCACCCTTTCGGAGGGGGACAACAGAAGGAAGCCTGGACTGTGGGAGGCAAGGAGTGAGGGGGTGTTGGAGGAGGCGAGGCCAAAGCCAGGACCAGCACCAGGGTGCTGACACGGGGTGGGGAGGTGCGAGAGAGGTTGGAACAGCGGGAGCAAGGAGGCCAGTACGTGGAGGCAAACATTCAGGCAGAGGACCCCAGGGTGGCGGCCGTGGACGTGGACGCCGAAGGTAGTTTGGAGCTGCGTCAAGGGGGCCTGTTGACGTGCAGGGTGTGGCCTCCAGGAGGCGAAGGAGGGTGAGGACTGCACACTTTGCTGAGCCACAGGAGGTGGCCACAGTCAGCCGCCCAGGCGTGGGAGGCTGCAGGTGAGCGGGTTGGTGGGCCAGGCGTTCATTTCTGCACCCGTCCAGCTGGAGATGCCCACGCAGAGGGGACACGAACTAGCCTGGCCTTGGGGAGCGGTCAGGCTGAGATACACACTTGGGGTGGTCACTCTCACTGCACAAGGGGGATTCAAGGAGACCATCGGTTGACAGTCACCATGGAAGTGAGGTGGCGAGGACTGGCACTGAGCCATGCCCTGCCAGGCCAGAGCGGGGGTGGAGGGGGTGGGACAAGCAGCAGCAAAGGGCAGGGAGCCTGGGAAAGCGCTTCAGGGAGGGCGTGAGCAGCCATTTTGCAGAGGCATCCCTGCACCGAAGAGCCTCCGTGTCAGAACCTCCACGCCTTGGCCAGGGCCAGCAGGCAGGATTTCAGAAGTGAAAGCACTTGGGGTGTTAATTAAGGCTGCTTGACCGTAGGTTCTCAGTGCTGGCTGCAGAGCAGCTGAACACCAGCCACGGCCACTCATCCCTCCCTGACCCCAACAGCAGCCCCGGAGCTGAGGGAACAGTGCCCTCAGGGCAGCCCTCTTCCTTTAACAAACCGTTTTCCTCTTCGCTGAAGGAACCCAGGACACCCCAGCTCACAGGACTGTCGCCTCCTAAGGATCACTTGTCCAACCCAGACCTTGACTCGGCCATTCCGGGGGATGCATTAACACCACCGAGGACCACCCATTTGGCCACGCGGACCCAGCCTGGGGAGAGCAATTACTGGGGTGCCCTCTGGCACGGCCTCCGAGGGGCAGGGCAGGAGCCTGGCAACTGGATGCCCGGGACTCAGGGCAGGTCGTGTCCCCATCCCCACATATACAACACTGGAATTCGTTCCTTTTTGCTTTGGATTTGGATCCGAAATTGCTTGCTAATGTCGAGTGCAGTCACCAGAATTCTTTTTCTGACAAGCTTGTACAGTTAATTTATATAGGTGGAGTCATATTTAATATTCTAAATTTCAAGGTAAGAGATGTCGTGCCTCCTGTAAGCATTACATGTACTTCACGTCAGCAGACTTTAGGGGGCGCCCTGGAACTCCTTTCTTTGGCCGCTCACTCAGGAAGATGAGGCTGCAGCCGGCCATCTTCACCACCCCGTGGTGGGACCAGGTGTGCCATGGACAGTTTCCGTCCTTAGAAAGGCATTGCGAGGGGGCGGCCCCCCAGGTGCCCTGAAATCCTCCTCTGCTCTGGTGCTGCCCTCAGCTGAGCTCACTGGGCAGAAGCCCAGCTGGCTCTTGGGACCTTCTGAGTCAGAAAGTCAGGGGCAAAAATGCTTCCTTCAACCAAAATGTCTCAATAAATCATTTTAGGTTAAGAGCAGTTATTCTCTTGTGTCTGTGTTAAGAGCAGTAATTTTCGTGTCTGCTTTCCGCTGCTTCTTATTAAAAGGGAGCTCAAGCTCTTGTTTACTAGGATGGTCCCAAGACCAGAGAAAGGACTGTGGACAGGGATGTGGGCCCCAAGTTCAGCTCTCTTCTTGGGTGCCACACAGATTCTGATAAGTTAATGCTACCACACTTGTCAGCCACTTGTCCCCTCATGCCGGAAGTTCTGCCCTCATAAGCTCCACAACAGAGCTGGGGCCCGATAGAGCTGTGGTGAAGCACTACGTGGGAGGTCACCAGGTGTGAGAATCCCGCCACCCCTCTGGTTCCCGTGTCCTCACCTGCCAAACAGGCTGAATTATTTCACCTTACAGAGATTATAAGACTCCAGATTTAAAAAAAAAAAAAAAAGACTGAGAAGGTGTATGAAAGTATTTTAAGACTTCACCTTCAAGTTTTTGAGGACCATACTTTTTCTCCTCTTAATTGAAACCCTAACCCCAAAGTCAGTGGTTATCAGAGTCCTGCCTATGTCTCCTTAGTGTCCCAATCCAACAGTGTGGTTGCAGGGGTAAACGAAAGATTGATCAGGATTTTCCGCCCTCCCATCAGTGACAGACCCGTGAGCCTACACGCATGCCTGATGGCGGACACCTGGAGTAGGGTGTGTACGTGAGTGGGCACACCTGGGCCAGAGACTGGGCTCATAAGCAGCAGCAGAAAAAGGAGAACAGAACGTGGTGGCAGAGGACCATGTGGCAGGGTGCAGCAGAGCCCAGAAAAGGTGAAGATTTGTGGGGGGCTAGGAAGCCTGCTAGCCTCCTGGCCTCCTTCCCAGCCCCCAGCCTGCCCTGTACCTGGTTGCTTCTCTATAAGATTGTTAAAAGCCTAAAAAGTCGCCGAGGGCTCCAAGACTCCTCCTTTACCCATCTGCCTGAATCACAGGGATCCTGCACTGTGCCTTGTGGGCTCTACAGTGGTCCAGCGACTGACAGCCTGGAGGGGGTGGCACTAAGCAGACGTGCCACGGAGCCTCCCCTCCTGCGCCAGTTCAGGCCAGAGAATGAGCATGTCTATCAACTGAGACCTGGTGGGAGAATTTAAGAGGAGAAAAGCACACAGGCCTGCCTGCTTTTCCAGAATTATCTGCCACACAGCCATACCTCTGGGGCCCACCAGATGAGAGCCAGTGTCATTTCGAGTGTTTTAATAGAAACTTTTCAGAGACCACAATCACAAGATGAAGTCACCCCAGCCCCTTAAAAGCACCACTCCAAAATGCCTGAGGTTTGCTCCCAAACAACCCAGTGTGAAGGAGGGTGTGTGTGCTGCTGGTGGGGAAGGGGTGGTACAAAGAACAGTCATGCACTGGTAAAATTGTTGAGGTGGATGATGGATACATGGAGGTTCATAGTATCAGTCTATCTTTATGGACAACTGACATTTTTCAAAAAGAAATGGAAAAACTATCTTGCAAAAGAAAAAAAGAAGCAACCCTACAAATGAGCGTGGCACTCGCTGGGGAATCCTAAAGCAATGAGCACGAGCAGCTGCCCAGAAAGGCGACCAGGCTGGCAGTCCATGTGCCAGGCTGCACGGCCTCTGTGCTGTGCACAGGACCATTTGCAAAGGGCTCAAGGCCCAGGGCTGTTCTCAGGCTAATTCATGGTAATTTACAGCAGGCTTCCCCTCAGTCCTGGAACTGTCCTCCAGGCTTCCTGAAAAACTGCAATCAGCTTTTCCAGTCCATCATTAAATCACCTTTCCTACCCCTAGGATGCCGAGGTGCAGACAGGAGGGAAGCTAGTTCTCCTTGTGGCCTTACCTTGCCATCTCATGACTGTCAAAATTCAATGGTTTTATTAGCTAAAATGCCAACACACGGGTGCCCTGCCCAGAGTTCCCCTGGGGCCCTTCCACCCTGTCACACCAGTGGCTCGGGCTGCAAGCAGGTGTTCGGGATCAGAGAGGTATACGAGGGCCATGGGGAGGGCTGGTGGGTCCGGAGGGAAGAGAGTTCCGGCAGGAGACAGCGTTATGCCCTCATCAGAAGCCCGACTCCTGTCTCTCAGGATTAAGGACCTTCGTAACCAAACCAGCGCGTCTCCTGCTCTAACTGGCCACCGGGGCCATGGTCTTCTGGCACAGCCTGGCCAGCAGCCCTGCCATCTGCAGGAGTGAGTTCACACCTTCTGCTATTTTCATATGAGTGTATCCAATTTCCTGAAAAACAAGTCAAATTTCAATCTGGTTAGTAAGTGAGGGAGGAGTTTATTTTTAAAATCTGAACGGATGGTTTTGCCCAAAAATCAATGCAATGAACTCAAACTCCCACTGGGGAATGAACTCTACTATGTAACAGATTATGTTTCAATTATAGTTCAGTTTATTTCCTAAAAGGATGTTGATGTTTCTTTGAAAGATATTTTTTTTTTAAGCCAGGCTTCGAGAAAATACTAAAATATCTGTAAAATACGTATCTGATTAAGGACTTGAATCTGGAATACAGAAAGAATTCTTAAAATGCAGTAGTAAGACAACAGTAACATTTTTTAAAAATATTTATTTATGCATACGAGCTGGGGTGTAGACCAGAGGTGTGGGGTGGTGAGATGATTCACCAGAAACAGAGTGGGGAGCAGAACAGGCAGATCGACTGAAGTACACTGCTGAGAGGAGCAGTGGGCGAGGCAGGAGAGGTCTGCTGCGCCATGTGGGACTCTCCCTGGCCAGGTATTGAACTTGTGCTTCAGTGGCTCTGACAGCTTCATAGTGCTGTGCGCTTAACCCGTTGCGCCACCAGAGAGGCACAACAGTAACAATTAAATTAAATGTTGTGTTAGAGTGGACGCGTCACAGATCGTGGTGGGCAAACAGGCCAGGAGAAAGTGCTGGCCGTCGTGGTCAGTAGGGACAGGCAGCAGGAGTTGTGCCCAGACTCAGCTGGTAGAGTGGCTTTAAAAACCAACACTCTCCCCAGGGCTGGCCAGGATGTGGGCCCCACAGGAGGCTCAGGCTTTGCTGGTAGAAATCAGAACACTACAGCCACTTCGGAAGCAGCTGGGCTGTTTCTTATAAAGTCAAACATCCACTTACCATTCGACCTAGCAATCTCCCTCCTAGGAATTGACTGGAGAGAAACAAAAATCTGTGTTCACATTCACACTAAAACTCATGTCCACAAGTATTTGCAGGGGCTCTACTCAGTACCCACGCCTGGAAATCCAAAGGTCTTTCAACAGGTGAACAAGGCACTCCTGGGCAATAAAAAGGAACGGTTGTTCACGGTTATGCTAAAACTCCGTGAGCAGATCCAAAAAGCATTAAGCTAAGTGAAAGCGGCCAGATGCAAAAGGCTATGTTCTGCATGATGCCATTTTTATGACCTTCTGTAAAATTCTGTCTCTAAACAGAAAACAGTGGTTTCCAGGTGCCATGGGAGGAGTTGACTACAGAGGGGAACACAAAAATGTGTGTGTGAGAACTGCTTATTATCTTGGCTCTGTTTACACCTCAGGTGTAAGACTGAATTTATGTTAATTATACCTGTAGGGTAAACGAAGGAGTCATCAGGTTTTCTGCCCTCCCATCAAGGGTAGACCTCTGCAGGCCTACACGCAGGCCTGATGGCGGGCACGTGGAGTAGGGTGTGGGCCTGCATGAGTGGGCGCACCTGGGCCAGAGACTGGGCTTATAAGCAGCAGCAGCAGCAGGAGAAGTAGCAGCATAAGCGGCAGGGAGCAGAGAACGCCAGAGACCCCACGAGAGTGAAAATTCGCCAGAAGCTGGGAGGCCTGCCAACCTCCTGGCTCCCCAGCCCCATTGCCTGCCCTGTACCTGGTTGCCTCACTACAAGGACCATTAAAGGCCTAAAGAGCCACCAAGGACTCCTTTCCCTTTATACCCCTCTGCCAGCGCCACTGAGAACCTGCTCCTGGTGCTACCCTGCCGCTACATCCATGAAGGAGCAAATCTCTGAAGAAGACACTCATCCTAAGGAACATGCAAGGCGCGGACTAGCGGAAGTGGGGAGAACAGAGAACAGACTCCCAGCCCCAGGCTAGTGAGCCCCCTGGTCCCCTGGCACCTGGGGACACCTGCTGAGCATCTTCCGGGCGCCAGGCCTAGGAGTAAAATGAAACCACAGTGTGGCCCACATTCTTGAGGAGGGGCACTGCTATCCCCACTGACCTTAATAAACTCCAGTTTCAAGTACTCGGCCATTTGGAAGGTTTTACACACTCGGAAAATGTTGCCAATGATGTCTTCCGGCGAATAGCCCAGATGCCACAGGTGAGCGAGAATCTAGACAAAGGCACACAGAGGCTGTAAAGGACCAGGGCGCTAGAGGGAAATGTGTTAACCCCACACCAGTCTTGGGCCTGTCACCCTGAGGGAGCCCCAAGGGACTCTGAGAAGCAGCTGGACTCTGGGGAGCTGCAGGGGTGGGGGATGGGGGCACACCCTTCAGAGTTTGAGGGTCAATTTAATTGATGTTCCCAGCAGGCAGAGATAATATTGCAAAAGGTTTAAGCTGTACAGCTAGGTCTACTACTATACTAACATCCTTATCCCAGGCTCTTCCCATGCTTGCCGCCCACCCCACACCCAGCGTACCCCAGAGTGGAGGAGGCACAGCCACTCACCAGCTAAGCTCTCCCTAGCTGCCACCGGCCCCCAGGATTGATTCTGAACAAGCCCTGAGTGGGGCAGACATTACAGCAGCGGACTCAGCTTCCCACCTTCTCCACCCCAGTCCCAGGCCCCACCTCGCCCACCCGGACTGCAGGGCCTGGACTCAGTTGTTTGTGCCTTTGCTTGGACATCTGGGAGAATTCAGGGAACAGGGAAATTCTGTGTCCACAAATCTGAAGGTCCCGACAGGCCCACTCAGCACCCCAGTCCATGTGTCTGGGTTTCAGTCTCGCCCACTGGTGCTTTAGTTCAGTTTCCTATCAGGTCCAGTCCCGCCCTAAACTTCTAGTCTCATTTGGTGGGACCTGGGGGAGGGACACCTGCTGTGATCAGACTGGTGGCCTCAGATCACACCGCACCCCCAGTGAGGCCCACTGGAACCTGCTCACAGCACCAGGCTGCAGGCCAGGCTACCATCTCTGCTGGTTCTAGAAATTCTACCCACAAGCTGCTCAAAGGAGGGGGCAGGCCGTCTTGCCTCAACAGAGAGACCGCCAGCTTCACTGCCATGTAAGGAGTTGACAGGCCTCCCCCCGACTTAGGCGCACAAACTCCTCTTGTGGGAAATATTATAGTAGGAAGATGTGATTCTGAACTCAAGTCTACTTTTATCATTAACTTGGATGAAAGGTAACCTTTATCTGTGCTGTAAGGGAAGAAAACGCTCAGTCATCACATGCACAAAAGATGCAGGGCCTAGTTCCACCAGAGAGTGATTCACATGCACCCTGACTACCGCCTCTGACAGTTTCAGCCTCACCACAGCAGAGCCGAACATACACCCTAGGCCTGCTGCTTCTAAACCTCGAGACTTGCAAGAAGGAATTTAGCCTCTCTGAATCGGTTGTCTCATGTACAGTGTGTCCCTAACTCCCAGCATCATTTTAAGAACTCGGGGAGCAGTGCACACCAAGTCCCTCGCGTGGGACGTACTGCCCAGTACAAGAATCAAAGGGTCCCCCCAGTCAGGATGGGGAGGAGACAAACCTTGTAGGCTTCGTCGATGTTGGCGTTCACACAGTGCTGGATCATCTCCTTCACCAGCAAGGGGTGGGGCTCATCACAGACCTGACCCAACGGAAAAGGGGCCTGTCAGGGGGTGGGGCCCTGTAGGAGGAGCAGCCTCTCACAACCAGCCTCTGCGCCAGCTTCTCAACTGGCTTTTCTCGTTGAATTTTCCAGCCAATGGAACCAGGCTTGGGAATGCCCCTCCTGTGACCAACTAAGCCACTAACTAGGAAAGAGTCTGCTGTGAGCTGCTGTGGTGAGGCAGGCCTCTGACATCATGGTGACAGGTCTGCAACCACAAGCTGCCTGAGGCCAGCAGCGTCTAGGCGCGGGGGCAGCTTCACAGCCAGGGTTCCCCGGGGGTCACGGGAGGGGCACCTGCCGGAACCACTACGAGCCCACTTAAGAGCTGGGAGGTCCTTAGGGGGCATCTCCCACCCAGAACACAAGCTGGCTTGCCCTGGACTGGGTTCCCTAGTCCTAGCACAACAACCCTGAGAGACTGCTGGGTGGTGGCTCAGCCTCCGTGGGCCTAGAGCCGGCCGCCCAGCAACCCCTTCCACAGACCGCGGATTCTGCCCTCTAGGGGAGTGTCAACCCTGAAATCTAACTGAAAGCCTCTGACCCCTCACGGCCCATGGTCTTCTCTCCTCAGTTCGACTAACTTGCATCAGCGGTCGCAGTTTGCAGATTCCGCCAGCTCACTTCAGGAAAACACGAGACCTTGACTATCAATGTCAGTGACTTCCTAAGTGTAACTGAAAATACATTTACTGCCCAGGTCTAGACAGAGGATTTCAGCCCGGCTTAACCCACAACTCGGTGGGAGAACTATAGAGCCGATGCATATGCAGCCCCCGGGGGGGGGAGGGGGTGGGGGCAGGGGGGGGGAGGGTCGGTCCCCAAACAGCGCTCTGGCGCCGAGCCGCGAGGATGTGCATGTGGTGGACAGTTTGAGAAAGAAAAACCCTGGGCTGAGCTGATGCGTGCGAGTCAGACTCTTCCTGGGTTTGGCGGTGCAGAGCTCTGTCCCTGCTCCAGGCACGGGAGTGGGGAGCAGGGCAGGTGCTGCGGGAGAAGCTGAGGAGGGGCCACACAACGAGGACGAGAGCCTGTGTCAGGGAGGCTGTGACGCTCACAGGCCACAGGGGACAGCACCAGCACGTCCAGTGCCCACATGCTGGTGGGGTTCCCAAGTCCCTCCATGCTCAGGGTGCGGAGTCAAAGAGCCCTCCCTCCAGCAGCCTGCCCCCAGAAAGGGGCAGCCTCAGCACAGCCCACCTCCGCTCCACTGGCCCCAGCAGGTGAACACGCTTTTGTCATACCTTGAACACGTTCTCACTGTTAATAAAGCCAAACCCTGAGAAAGTAGACTGCAAGTTGTTCAAAGCCTGTGGGGGCACAAAAACACATCAAGGGTGATTTCAAAATCTTCCTCTTCCCTATCTCAGAGTCCAAGCCACACCCTCCTGGCAGGCCGCTCTCGGCTGGGGCCACGCTCCCACGGCGCTAGCCTCGTCTCTGCAGCGGCCCCGACCATCTTCCCCGACCACGCACCTGCCTCATGTCTCCCTGGGCGGTGAAGATGATGGCCTCCAGGCCATCATCGGTGTGCGGCACCTTCTCCTGCTCAATGACGTTCAAGAGCCGGGCGAGGATCTGGGCATCAGTCAGCTTTGTGTAGCGGAGAACAGCGCACCGGGACTGAATGGGCTCTGGACAGACAGGAAGAGGGTGAGTTCCCTGGCAGAGGGTGTGGGACCCTGAAGTTCTTTAGTTGCTAGAAAGCAGTTGCATCATCCACTGGGGCCAGACGCGCCAACATCACACCTACCCAGCAGTGCTCAGTGGCTTGGTAATTGGGGCTAAATCCCAAAATAGCAACCAATTAGCAATGACAGAGGCCTCAGCTGCACTGCTCAGGATGACCTTGGCTAGTTGGAGATTCCAGAAGGGGTAAAGATCCTCCAGGTGGGGGCCTCTGCATGCCCTAGTCCTCAGGCCGTCTGTGCCGGGCCAGCTCCAGAATCACTGCTAGCTGGACCACAGGCCTCTGGGAAGGACACCACCCAACTGGCCTGAGGTGAAAACTGGAGGCCTGCATGGTTTCTTTTCTTTTTTTTAAAGATTTATTTATTTATGCATACAAGCTGGGGTGCAGGCCATAGGTGTGGGGTGGGGGTGGTAAGAGGACTCACCAGAGACAGAGTGGAGAGCAGAACAGGCAGACAGACTGAAACACACTGCTGAGGGGAGCAGCAGGCAAGACAGGAGAGGTCTGCTGCGCCGTGTGGGAATCTCCCTGGCTTGGGATCGAACTTGTGCTGCAGTGGCTGCGGATAGCTTCATAGTGCTGAGACTTAACCTGCTGCGCCACCAGGGAGGCCCGTTGCTGCTTTCTAATTGTGAACCATTTCCTAGTCCTAGACCAAGAGGTCAATTCCTTCAGAGACTTCATTTACATGTTTGTGATGTCCTTTTAGGAATGAAAAAATGACCAGCGTGCTGTTTGTATCAGAAGAGTTAATTTCATAAACAGAGGATCAGAGCTCTTTCCATCAACTGCAGTTTCAAATCACTGAACAGATTCATTAATGCATGGGCCTGTTCAGAGTACACTTGGAGGGGGAGGGGAAGTCTACTGCCTTCAGATTTGCCCCCCAGCTGATAATGGTGATGAACCACATACACACTCATCGATCAAGAACTTTCAGCATGGTGTCCTCTATCACACTGTGGGGGTCTAGAAGGTAGATCGTGTGTCTCATTAATCTCTGTGCCTTCAGCACTGGCACAGAATCTAATGCCCACTAAGAACAGAGTAGATGTCGGTCAAATGAATTAATGAACAAATAATGACTACTCTGGGGAAGGTACAAGGACACAGAGGGCTCCTGGCCACACTGAGAGCCCCATGGAGGCTAGAATCCATGACCCTGCAGGGGCATCACGGTTGGTGACCTGCTTGTCTGCACCCATGCATGACAGGCTGGGCGGAGAAGGGGGTCAGGCCTGTGTCACCATCTGTATCAAAAAGGGAAGGATGTGAACCCAGCAGGAGGCTGAGACTGTGGAGACCCTAACTGGCTGTCAGGCTCAAAGCAGTGAGGAGGCAGAGAGCTGCTGGGAGAGAGGGAAGGGCTGGAAGGACAAACACAGAGGGCAGGTACAGAGGCATCAGTGAGGCAGCTGCAGGTAATAAAGCCCAGTGCGGGGGAGGGGGGGGGAGGCTCCCCGGTGGCGCAGTGGTGTGGCGCAGTGGTTAGGCGCTGCACTGTGGAGCTGTTGGCAGGGGCAACATGGGTTTGACGCCTGGCCAGGGAGAATCCCACATGGCGCGGCAGACCTCTCCTGCCTCGCCCGCTGCTCCCCTCAGCAGTGTATTTCCGTCGATCTGCCTGTTCTGCTCCCCACTCTGTCTTTGGTGAACCCTCTCACCGCCCCGCGCCTCTGGCCTGTACCCCAGCTTGTATGCATAAATACATAAAGCTTTAAAAAATAATAAAATAAAGCCAAGTGCGTCCACTAAGTGCAAGGGCATGTCTGGAGAGGGGAGTGGCTGTGACACTGCACACAGGGTATCCAAAGTCACGTGTGCCTTCAATGGCACAGGAGTCAGACAGACCAGGGGGTCTGATCCCAGTTCTTCCATTTGCTGTGTGACTTTGGGCAAACTACTCAACCTCTCTGAGTTCCAATTTGCTCATCTTCAGTGTGGAACAGTACTAACTCCACATAGAGTTAAATAAGAGTAGAGGGAAAGCTGACTGCATATATTATATACAGTGCTTGGCTCACAGGAGGCGGAGTTCCTACAGCGTTCCTAAGATAGCCAAGGCGAGCACGCAGACCCCACGCCACCCACAGCAGACCTCACCTATGATTTTATCTGAAGCGTTACAAGCAAGAGCAAAGCGAGTCGTTTTGGAGTAGATTTCCATGGTTCTCCTCAAGGCTTGCTGGGCACCGTCAGTCATGCTGAGAAGAAAAACACAAGGGGCAGTTTGCAACTGGGACCCAGGGCCCACCGGACACAAAACCCCACCTATCAACAATAACCCAACATGTGGGCCATGTCCAGTGCTCCTGGACGGGGGTCCCAGAAACAAGCATGTCACCCACGAATGCCGAAACCCATAAGACACTTTCTCAGGGACTGCCCGAAGAGAGCTTAGTTTCTAAAGCACCCAGAAGCAATCTTTAGGTGGAATTCACAAAATCATCACCTATAGTGGCAGCCATTACATTTATAGGAGTTGATCCTCTCTGCAACTCCTTCATAATAAAAAATTCAAGGGAAGAGTCATAATATCAGCGGCCAACTTTTCCAAGCCCCTGGGAATCCTGAGTGAGCATGCCCAGCCTCTGGCCAGGCCCCCACATGGATGTTCCCCGGGGCTGCCTGTGTGTGCCAGAGCAGGAGTCGAGTCAGGGGCCTTAGGCCATAGGCTGGAGCCTCAATCAGCACCTGTAAGAACAATGATACTCCCTATCGCAGATGGTTGTTATGACAAGTAAGAAAATAGCAAGTAAAGAGTTTAGTAGAGGGCCTGGCCATGTAAATGCTTACATGGAGATGCTATAAAGTTAGAGTAAAATAGTTAAGATGTATCCATACTATGAAACATGATTCAGAAATTAAAAAACAATTGTAATAATATAAAACATACATTAAAAGGAAAAACCAGGACACAAAAATTACACCTATTATTATCTCAATTCTGTAAAAATGCAGTGCAGAAAAATAAGGCAAGGTAGTAACAATATTTTCTAAATGCTTCTCAAAGAAAGGTGTTACTGTTATTTCTTTAAATGTCGTTTACAATTCCTCGTTTAAACTGGGAATGGTCACACAACACTGGGAAAGCACTAAATGCCACTGCACTGTATACTTTACAATGGTTAAAATGGTCGGTTTTATGCTTTGCGTATTTCACCATAATAAAAAAAAATCACCTCAATTATTCATGTAAGTGATGCTGGAACAAAAACATTAACTGACTGTCTCAGACAGATGTTTGTCAGTCACGGGAAGGTTCGGGCCACTGTTCAATTGCTTTTTGAGGTGTGAAAAGCAAATCTACCACAAAAGTGCAAAGGCAAGAGCATTTGCTCCTGATTTGATAAAGCCCATGAGAGATTTAGAGACCAAGGTTAAAGCTCTACCTGTCGGCTTCATCCAAGATGATGATCTTGTGGCGCCCTCTGGGGAGGGTGACTTTCTGCTGGGCAAACATTTTGATTTTATTCCTCACAACATCAATGCCCCTGAAACAGAAAACCGTCCTGTCACATCCCAAGGCAAAGTCGGTTACCTTAACAGGCGCATCTGGACCCAATTTTAATATTTAAGGTTCTTTTTGGGCAATTCTAACTAAGTGAAAGGACTGACTTTGTCCATGACTTTTTTTTTTTCTTGTTGGTCTGCCAAAGAACAAAGAAAATATTCACTTTTTTTTGTATAGAATGAAATTAATTTTATCTTGTAATTACCATGTGGGTGCACTTTGTAATCTAAAATAATTTGGGGGGCTTAGTGATCTTATTCTTCCTATATCTTGAAACTAAACAGCATCGTCATCATCCCAGGAATTATTTCACCGTTACTCACTAGTTATTACCAACTATGCTAAAAAAGACTAAAATAAGAACGCGAAAGAATGATGGAATTACCTAGGCTGATACAACAGGAGGGAAACCTATACCTACCACTCATGCTTTAGTTTACGTTTTTATTTTTTAGACCTTCCATTGATCACAGTTGAAAATTCAAAATTTTTCATTTTCCACTCACAATGGCAAAGAGGAAGAAAACTGACAGAGGAAGACATTTCCCAATCACTAGGTGAATCAGACAACACTCACATGGCAAGTTCTCAGACTGTCAACATCCTAAGTGTGTAAGTGTATTTTCTCAAACTTAAAAACCTAGGAGTGAGCAACATGTTCCTAAAGATGAAAATTAGCCCCCACCCCCACCCCCAATTGCACAGCGGTTGGGCGCTGCGCTGTCAGCAGCGGCGACTTGAGTTCGACACCAGGCCGGGGAGATTCCCACACAGCGCAGCGGACCTCTCCTGCCTCGCCCACTGCTCCCCTCAGCAGTGTGTTTCCGTCGATCTGCCTGTTCTGCTCCCCACTGTGTCTCTGGTGAACCCTCTCGCCACCCCATGACTCTGGCCTGTACCCCAGCTTGTATGCATAAATAAATCTTTAAAAAAAAAAAGATGAAAATTAAACACATCTTCATCTTAGTCACTCAACGGGGAGGACTTCATTCCCCAAAATCATGTGACCAGTCCCTGGACCATGCCCTTGTGCTAAAAGGTTGTGTGTCTGTTAGTATCATTTTATCTTTTATGGGCTGAACAGCGACGATTACAGGGCAGTTTGTAGTAACTAAAAGCTGAATGTAAGTATCTACAACGGTGACAGGAAGGAAGGATGATAAAGAAGTGGAAACTGGGCCTTTCTGGTGGCCTATGGGTTGAGTCTCAGCACTATCATTGCTACCTCCTGAGTTCCATCCCCGGTCAGAGAGCTGACCCTGGCGCGGCAGACCTCTCCTGTCTCGCCCACTGTTCCCCTCAGCAGTGTATTTCAGTGGATCCGCCTATTCTGCTCTCCACTCTGTCTCTGGTGAATTCTCTCACTCTCCGCACCTCTGGCCTACACCCTAGTTCTTCTACACAAATAAAATCTTAAAAAAAATTTAAAAATAAGGAAATGGAGAAAAACTGTTCTATTGCTCAATCTAATTAGTGGGTGGTTCATATATTTAAATTTTAAAGTATTTTGCAATTACAGGCCATTCTCTTGAACAGAATTATGAGTCAGCCAGGTTTTCAAAAGTGAGTGAGACGATGCAAGTGTGAGGTAATGATAAACTAGAACCTATTTGTATTTGACTTCCGGAATCAACGAACCAGGGCTGAGGCCCTCCTGACAGAGGCTGAGCGATGAGCGACTCAAAGGCGACTGCCCATTTCAGGTGTATGCAGACCTTCAAAGCTGGGAAAGTGTTAATGAGCTGAGAACCATGTTCCAGGGAATAACCAAGACAGCCTTGGCAGACATTGGATTCAACAGATTCTCACTTCCCAGCCCTCTGCTGCACATCTAAAAGGGAAATCAGCACCCAGCCTATTAGAGTGGTGATGACAGCAACAGCACAGAAAATGACTGTTGGCGAGGATGTGGAGAAACTGGAGCCCTTGCACACTGCTAGTGGGAACGTAAAATGGTGTGGCCTCTATAGAAAACAATATGGTGGTTCCTCAAGAAATTAAACACAAAATTACCAAATAAAATAATCTAACAATTGCATTTCCGAGTAGATAGCCAAAAGAACTGAAAGCAGGGTTCTGAAAAGATATTTGGACACCCATGTTCATAGCAGCATTATTCACTATTCACAAAAGTCAAAAGATGAAAGCAACCCAAGTGTCCGTGGATAAATGGACAAATGGATAAACAAAATGTGGCGGTACAGTCACATGTCACCTCCTGGGACAGCTAGGTTGTGAGAAATGCACCAATGGGCAAGTTTGTTGTGCTGATGTTACAGAACAAGTTACACAAACCTGGATCATGTGATATACCTAGGCTGGACGGTATAGCTTATTGGGACCACCATCACATATGTGGTCCACTGTTGACCAAAACTTTAAGTGATACATAACTATATACATACAGTGGAATATTACTCAGCCTTAAAAAAGAAATACAGTTATAATGTGCTACAACACAGATAAATCTTGTGGACTTCTGCTAAGCGAAATAGGTCAGCAACAAAAAAGACAAATACTATGATTTCACTTCTAGGAGGTCTCTAGAGTAGTCTCACAGAAAGAGAAAGTAGAGTGGTAGTTGCCCCCAGCTAGGGAGAGGAAATGTTTAATGGTAGCTGTTTAATGGTTATAGTTTCAGTTTTGCAAGATGAAAAGTTCTAGAGATTGGGTTCCACAACAAGGCGAATACTTTGAACATGACTGAAGTATCCATTTAAAAAATGGTTAAGATGAACAATTTGTACTACGTGGATATCACCGTAATTAAAAACCCAACAGGTTCAGTGCTTGTGATGCCACATCCACAGGCCAGCAGTTCCCGTTCTCATCACTGGGGAGGTTAAAGAAAACAATGGCAGTAGGGCAAGCTCCAACAACAGAGAACCTGGAAAGGCTGTTTCTCTGGCAATTCAAATTGTAAAATACTGGCTGCCTTTCAGTCCCAACTCATGAACATACCTGTCATTTGAGGCATTGAGCTCCAACACAGCATCCTTCAGTGCTGGGCCCAGCAAGGCTCGTGCCAAACACAGGATGCTGGTCGTTTTGCCAGTTCCTGGGGGGCCCTAGGAAGAGAGCTCTAGTAAGTGCCTCAAGCCAACAGAATGAACTGATTTCCTGTTTGCCACTATTTTGCACTCGCCCTCCCCAGCCCCTGACCCCGTCCACAGCACATCATTTAGCAGCCAACCCACAGGCCTCCCACCCACTTGAGGGAAGTTTCCCCGTGCTGGGGCTATGGTGGTAGTGGGCCCCCCCACAAGGAGAAGCCCGGTGCACAAGACCACTTAAGAAGGGGGTGAAAAATGACACTCCAAGACAGTTGAGAGGGCCAGGGTCGAGTACTTACAGCAATTATAATATTGGGCACATTTCCCTCTCTGGCAAAAACCTGAAGGAAGAAAAATTCATTAAAACTGGTTTATCTGGGCCTCCTTGGTGGCACAGCGGTTAAGTGCTGCGCTGTGGAGCTGTCGGCAGCGGTGACGCGAGTTTGATGCCCAGCTGGGGAGAATCCCACATGGCGCAGCAGACCTCTCCTGCCTCGCCCGCTGCTCCCCTCAGCAGTGTGTTTCCGTCCATCTTCCTGTTCTGCTCCCGGCTCGGTCTCTGGTGAACCCTCTCGCCCCCCCCACACCTCTGGCCTGTACCCCAGCTTGTATGTATAAATAAATAAATCTTCAAAAAAAACACTGGTTTATCTGCCAACCTGAGGAATGAGTCGCTCCCCCACTTAAGTCTATATAAATAAACAAGACTACAAATCTCGCCACATGATGCCCGGGGGAGCTCCCACCTCAGCACATTCAAAATTGAATTTGTCATCTCCCCCGACAGACCTGTTTCCCCTTCCATGGACTGCCAAGGCCATCAAGCCCAAGGCAGGACCCTAGAGCTCATCCTTGGGTCTTGTCCCTCCCCCACACAATGACAAAGCTTGGCCATTCTTTCTCCATTATCTCCAGAACCCATTTACTTCTCTCCAGCCCTATGGCAGCTTTCTTTCAACAGGCCATTAACTGGTCTCCTTGCTCCTAATCATGCCCCCCTCCAATGCATTCCCATATTATAATCATGACAACTCTTCTAACATACACACCTATCAAAGCATCTAACTGGCTGACGCCCTCATCAGGATGCCCAAACTCCTGGATAGGGCTTCCCAGGCCCTGCCCACCTCACCTGCCTGCTTCTCACACACACCACTGCATAGATTGTTACTCAGGAGGCTCTGGCATCATCTGGAAACTTACTAGAAATGCAGAACCTCAGCCCTGCTCAAGACCCACTAGGTCAGAATCAGCATTTCAACAAGCTCCCCAGGCAGTTCATAAGTCCATTAATGTCTGGAAATCAGTACAGTGCATCCAATCAGATGGTATCTTCCCCCTAGGATAAGCCCAGTGCTCTCACCTCTGGGCCTTGGCATGTGCCCCTCCTGCTGCCTTCCCTTGCCATGCCCGAGCCCCAGGTCTGGCTGCCTCCCACTCCTTCAGCTTTGGTCTTACTTCTTCCACTTGGAAATGAAGCTACTTGGCCAGGTTAACTCCTCCCCCACCCCCTAAACTCTGCCCCTGGGCTCTCGCAGCTCCTAGCACTTCCTCGAGTGCAGTGCTAACCACGTTGCCTGTTGACTTTGGCAGACCCCCTAAGAAGAGATTTTATGTTTTTAAAGGATTGTTTAAATAAAGAACATTTGACAAAGACCTTACGTGGTCTGCAGAGCCTAAGACATTATTAACTCGCCTTGACCTCAGTTTGCCATCCCAGCTCCAGAAGAATACAGAACTCTGACAACCTCTTTGCAACGAACCGGACCTTCAAACACCTGCAGTTATCTGCTATCGCTCTAGCTGCCTCCAAATTGATTATCTCCCCATCCCCCAATTTTTCTGGATTCATGACTTGCCTCCCGACTCTTTTTTTTTTTTTTTAGATTTTTTTTCATTTATGCATATAAGAACTGGGGTGTAGCCAGAGGCATAAGGGGTGAGAGGATTCACCAGAGACAGAGTGGGGAGCAGAACAAGAAGACTGACCAAAATACACTGCTGAGGGGAGCAATGGGTGAGACAGGAGAGGTCTGCTGCGCCGTGTGGGAATCTCCCTGCAGTGGCTGTGGATAGCTTCATAGTGCTGCGACTTAACCCGCTGCGCCACCAGGGAGGCCCACCTCCCCTGACTGTCATCCTCCAAATGCCTCAAGCTTGTCAAAGTCACAGTAACGTGACATAAAATGATCTTTTCAAAAAAATCACTCACCTCCAGTCTGCTCACGGTGTCTTCATTCCCGACAATTTCATTCAACTTTACTGGCCTGTATTTTTCAACCCTGTTTTAACAAGAATGCATAAAAATGTTGAAATGGCTATTTTCACATTACTCTAACAGGCAATTCTGACAGCATATCAGCAGATGACACACACTTAATGAAAACAAATGGCTGCAGGTTTTAATTTTAAGGAGATGCCCAAGTACCACTTGCAAAGTCAAGTGCATGAGAATTGTACACCAAGAGCTTCACTCCGATCACAGCAGAAAAACACCTGTTGTTGCTGGAGAAGGGCCAGAGCAGACCATCTGGAGCAAAGTGACACTGTGCCACAACAGTCTGCCCAGCACCACAGAGGCCCAGCACTTGAGGCAGGGACATCAATTGATCTGACAGACAGGGGTTCAACTGAGCCCCCTTCTCATCCCTCACCTGCCAGTTTCTGCAGACGCCTGCCAAGTATACAGCAGGAGCAGCTAGATAGAAACCAGTGATCAGATTGGGCTGCGTGAATAGACCAGCTAATGGCCAACTCAGACCAATGATGTCTCTCTTTTAAATTAACAAGCACGCTCTAGGAGGAAATTACTTTCTCCAGCTCGGAGAATAGGAGTGGCAGTAGGTTTGCAGTGATTTGACCATCAGCACTTCCCCTGCCCCTAACTATACTCCCGATTTACTTGCTGCCTACAGGTTCTGGTTCTACAGGTTCTGGTTCTGCTCCAGAAGCAGACACTCACAAAGCAGCTTACTTGTCACCTTTTATAGGAAATAGCCCGCTCTCTTCCAAGACCAGCAGATGGAAGACGCTTGTGCCCACTCATTTATTCTTCACTCAGCCCCTTCCAGATGACTGGGCCGTGTCAGGACTTAGTGATCTCAAAGGGTGGAAGGTAGAAGAAACAGTGGTGAGGAAGACATGGTTCTTCCTCTTAGGGGCTTTCCCCCTAGTGGGGAGAAAAAGCCTAGCAAATCCTAGCAAGTGCTAAACTGGTCAAAGAAGTCCAACGCTGTGAAAGCCCAGAGGAGGAGAGCATGGTCACCTGGGAAAGTCAGGAGCTGAAATTTTTCGAGCTATTGCTTTCAGTGAGGTGACTGTGCTCCTCCTTTGGGGCCTTTGCACAGCTGCTCCCCCTGCCTAAAAGCCGAAACGACAAGGTTTACTTCCTGAATTCGGGTCCTTGCTCCTCGGTTTCATTTTATCCAAAGCTATTTATCTCACTTAATTTTTCTCTGTAGCACCTGTCACCATCAAATATTATACACACACACACACACACACACACACACACACACACAAATATACATATATACATGTATATGTTTCTTTCCTAAGCATTCAGTTTCATGCAGAAAAAAATATAATGCAAGCCACAAATGTAATTTTAAATTTTCTGGTAGTCATATTAAAAAAGGCAAAAAGAAAACAGGTTAATTTTCCTAATATACTTTATTGAACTTACTATAGCCAAATATTTTCAACATGTAATAATATAAAAATTAACCATGAGACTTCAAAACTAAATCCTCAAAATCCAGTATATAGTATGCTTATAGCCCATCTCAGTTCAGACCTGCCCGATTTCCAGTGCTCAAGAGCCTCCTGTGGCTAGTGGCTGGCCCAGCTTCATAGTCCAGCAAGTTACACTCCCCTCCATTTAGGTATCTGCTCTATATACAGGGGTGGGCAGGAGGGACGGGAATACACGGAGCACTGGGAGTAAGTAACTGCCACGCGCAGTGCAGAGCTCTGAGAGGTGCGCGCAGGGAACAAGACCCCAGAAGAGCGCCCGCACCGCACCGGTGCTAGTGGCACGTAACTAACTACTTGTCCCAGCTACCCAGGATGCTCTATTTAAAATGAGCCAGCAATAGGAGGAGCCAGCTCCTTCTACACACAACCTCGTGTGTCCGATGCTTCCCGCCAAGTGACCATCAGCTACACCCCCTGGCTCAGCGCGGGCGGAGAGTAGGTGGAGACTGAGAGGGGCTATAACCCACTTAGCACTGTTTTAATCGAGACCCCGCTTGCAAAGATCAGATCCGCTTCTCGACCCCAGGTGGGCCCAGCGGCCCCCCACGGACTTCGCTTTCTCCAAAAAATACCCTTGATACCACCCGGAGGTCTCCTGCTTCACTCGGGAGCCCCGGGACAAGCGCCCGCCTTTCCCTGGGACAAGGCCCACCACTCGCCCAATCGCAGGTCCAGAGCACGCATTATTTATGGCCCGGGCCCTCACCACGGCAGCTCATAATGGCCGGCGCTGCCGGGGCCTTTGCTGGGGGCAGCGGCAGGATCCTGAGCCCCACGATCGTCTGCGCCACCGCCGCTCTCCAGAGCCTCCATTCTCCCGCAGCCTCTTCCCGCCGCCAGAGGCTCCGCCCCTGGTCCGGGAGGAAGCCTCGGCTCCAGCGGAAGCCGTGCGGCCGCCCCTTTCTGCGCCTGCGTAGAAGGAGCTGGCCTGGCTGCGCGCTGCGCGCCGCGCGCCGCTTGCTGGAAGCAGAGCTTGATATGGGAGGGCTGGCATGTGGGCTGGAAATGAGAGGAAGGAGTAATTAGCTCGGATCGCGCCCCCTTCCGAACTGGCAGTTCGCTCCAGGAAGGGGCGCCCGGTGGTTTTCGTCTTTGTGTGATTCGACTGGGAGGCCTTTTACGCACGACCCGTCGGGAACAGCTACGCTCTTGTGCCCCAGGCATATCGGTGGCGAAGGAGTCCCTGGGAGAAGCGGGGACCTGTGGGTATTGCCGCCCAAATACAGACCCCGGCGGCGGACACCCACGAGGACTTGATGCCGAGAGGGCAGTAGGGGACCTTCCCGAACTTTTCCCGATTGCTGAGAATGGCCCGGTGCCAAACACCAGCTCTCACTGGGTGGGCTCCTGCGCCGTGGCATTTGATGTCTGTCAGGGGAATTCTTGCCATGCTGCAAGATGAAAATACAAACTTCTTGAATTGTCAATTACCTCTGTTTTGCAGGAAGAAACTGCTCCCCCTGTAGATTGTGGCTCAGTTTCATCCCAGAAAAAGAGGTACTTGATACTCAGAAATGGTTTGACGATTCTATTGCTTTTCTAAATTTTGAACTAGTCGTTCCATACCCTTAATCCCATAGAATAATGAATATTTAAAAAAGAGCAATGGCTGTCATTTACTGTGCTTTTACTCTGCACTAAAACTGACTTGAATATTCTTTTTATTTTATTTTACAGATAAAAAAGCAGGCTTGAGAATATTAAATAATTGTCCAATGTCACTTAGGTTGTAAGTGGTGGGACCAGGTTTCATTCCCCCACCTTGTTGCCAAAACAATTTACGTGTAATTCTGTTTAATGCACTTACTATATTGCATCATGATTTCAGGGTAAAAACTGACTTTGGTGTCTGAATTGGAGGTGAGGATTGAGACCTTTTTATTTGTATCCTCATTGCTTAGCACAAGGCCAAGGGCACTGTAAATGTTCAGTTTGTGTCTTTAATAAACAGTAAGGATCCATGTTTCCAGAGCTGTGAGAAACTGAGTCACTTTCACCAGAGGACTGAGCAAAGCCCCATGGCTGTTTTCCTTCCATCATCAGTAAAAATCTGTTACTTGTAGAAGACCTGGTAGTCTAGGTGATTGATTATTATTCATTCAGATAAATATGAGCTCTAGGATCTATATTCCAGGGGATTGTTTTCTACTCTTTCCTTATCTGTTAGTTTTCTTTCTCCCCAAGAAACTTACTGGGGAAGACAGTAGTGCTGTTAGATTCATTATTCATGTGGAAATTCTGTGCTTCATCTTTCCAGCCTGCTCAGCGTCTTGAGCGAGTGCTATCTGCACCACTTCCTCCATTCTTAGTTTCTTACCTTGCACATAGCGCAGAGTTTATGCCAGTCGCCCATTCCAGACACTCAGCCAGGCTAGTGAGGCGCAAGTGGTGGGCTTAGTTTACAACTGGTTGCCTGAGGTAAGACAAGAACATGTGTTTCCTCATTCTTTTCAAGTTTTTGCCAGTTTGGGCAGGAAGCTCAAATGACTCCAAGCAGTTTATTTAAGGATGGTAATCATTAAAGTCTCCAGGTTGAGAACTTACTCAGTGTTTTTCTTCTTTTTATAAGAGTTGAAAAAAAAATGCTTGAAGTTAGCAGTCTTTCTTCCATTCTCCTTTAAACTAATGGCACTATCTTGTATGTTTTTAAAAATCACTGTTCACAACAGGTCCTCTGATTCTCTAGAGAAGAAAATATAAACTTTTCTTGAATTGTCAGTTTTTCTTAAAATATCTCTTTGTGGTTTCCCCTAGACATTGTTCCCATGTGGTAATACTCATGTTTTTCTTATAGGCAACTATCACGACTTACCTCCTACCATATACATGGTTTAGAAGTTAAACGTTTTCAGTAAATGCAGAAACCATTGGTTTTTCTCCCAAACCCCCACCCTAAAAGAGGCCTGTTGGGTGCTCCCAAGACACTCCTTTCACAAATGTGTTTAGAATGTCTGGACGACCAGAGGAGGTGACCTTTGGGGCAGAACTGCACTATCAGGACATTTTTCTCTTCTCTAGACTGAGCCTTCTATGACTTGTTGGACTTGGGCCCAGTCAGGCCTTAGAGCTTGAAAACTCCAGTCAGTCCCCTCGGGTCACGCTGCGGCCATATTGGGGCACCAGAGACTAGTAGGGAAATCACAGACTCTTGTGAAAAGTCAAAGACAAGCCAAAGTGAATTCCTCCTCTTAACAAACTTGTGAAATCCCAGGATATTGAATTCACATCTAAGCTAAGCACCCAGATTCTTATCACAAGAGGACAAGGCATGAACATGGAAGGACATGAACAAGAGATTAAATTGAAAACAAAATTCTTTACCTATATCGAGAACCTCTCAATCGAATGATCAAATGGGATGGGCAACACATCTTGGTTAAAGTAACAGCTTGACTTTCACCATTAGAGTATAGCCCATTTCCTGAGTGACATCCCATGACATGGGGTTGAAAATCTCAAGACCGGGAGACACCTGCTTTCTGCCACTCATGGTTTCCATTGACCCGTTCGCCCAGTGTGCTGAACTTGACTTTTTGCCCACTTGTTTTCCAGTGAGTTTCTTTATTAATTTTAACTGGTTTTTTTAATGGTGGTACTACTGCTAAAATAGTTTCAGACACAGCAATGTCACATCACATTAGAGTTTATTCTAATATTCGCATTAGTATTTTCAATATTAAAAGCCTCAGTATGTAGTGAAAATGCATATTTCCTAAATATATCTACTGTATCAGGATTTGTCATTTGGGCAACATTTATTCTCAGGAAATGCTCTGATTAGATGTGTGAGATTTGGAAGCTGATAGAAACCATTTAGCCTGACTGTTGGTTTCTGTCTTTAGCAATCACTGAGTCCTCCAGCCACTGTGGTGGGCACAAGATGTGTGAGCCAAGCAAGCCTCTGGCCGGGAGGGGCTTACATTATAGGGAGGAAAGAAACACCACACAGCTAATCAAGTGTTCACTTAATTATGACTATGGCAAGTGTTAGAAGAGCACTGATTGGCCATTAGGATATCAGCAATAGAGCAACACCCCGTTGGGCCATCAGGAAGGGCTTCGCTGAGGAAAGGCATTTGACCTGAGATCCGAATACCTCCTGACATGCTGTCACCCATTGCTCCTTCTCCTGTTTTCCTGCTTGTTTCTTTATTGTATTTACCTACAACCTACAATTAACTACATTTACCACCTTATGATATTGTTTGCTTATCCCCCTACAGTGGCGGCTCTCTGAGAGCAGAAACTCTTGACCTGTTCACTTGTGTATCTCCAGTGCACGCCATTGGGTTTCTGAGACGGGCTCCCTAGGGCAGATACCTATACTGCCGGATTCCAGGTGAGCGCATCTTCAATTTAACACAAATCTTTAGAATGACTATCTAGACAAACTCTCCAGACAAATCTTCACAGAATCTTCAGGTTCAAGGGAGAGTAAAAGCCCTAACCCTGCAAGACCCTGTATGTTTTACCTCCATGTGTCCATCTCCCTGACTTCCTTTCCTACCACCCCCACCCTCTGCAGTCCATTCCAGCCACATGGACCTCTTGCTCTAAGTGAAAAGTGCCAAGCATGTTACCCACCCCAGGACCTTTACACCTGCTATTCCCTAGGCCTAACGTGCTCTTCCCTTACATGTCCACATAGCTTAATCTCTTGCCTCATTCTTATCTCTGCTCATGTCATCTGCTCGCTGCTTTCTTGCGCCTTTCCTCCCACCAATCACTTTCCTCCCTGTCCTTCTTTCCCTTTTCTAGAACATGTAACTCAGATATGTATGATGTATGTATTGTATATATTCATCCCTCATCAGACTATGTTTCATGATGATGATAGGTATTTTCTCCATCTTAGTGCTGTTGCCAGTGCCTTGAACAGAGCTGGGCAGACATTGACAAACAGTTATTGTGAGAATGGATAATCCCAAGGAGTTTCAGTAGTACAGACACAATGAAATCAAATTTTTTAAAAAGAATTATTCTTTGATTGTAAGATTATTATTTTTTTTTTGTATAGAAGAACTGGGGTGTAGACCAGAGGTGGCGGGGGGGCGGGGGGCGATGAGAGAATTCACCAGAGACAGAGTGGGGAGTAGAACAGGCGATTGACTAAAATACACTGCTGAGGGGAGCAGTGGGCAAGACAGGAGAGGTCTGCTGTGCCATGTGGGTCAGTTCCCTGGCCAGGGATAGAACTCAGGTTACAGCAGTGCTTGATAGCACTGAGACTTAACCCCTACGCCACTAGGGAGGACCCCTGAAACCAAAAACATTTTTAAATTAACTTTCAATAAAAATTCCAGCATACAGGAGTTGTTCCAGGGCCCACCAGAAAACCCACCTTCCCGTGGGCTGTAGCCTCTGTATCCTGAGGGCTGTGCTAGCCCACGCTCCTGCCCACAGCCCAGGGGTAATTGTTTAACCTGCTATTCAGTGGTCAAATGCTATTATTGCAGCTAAGAAAACCCAGGGCCACAGAGATTCAGTGAGGCCTGGACACAGATGCAGCCAGACCTGAGAGCCCCCCGGGGCCCTGCTCCCACACCTCGGACAGCTGCCCCCCTGCTAGTGTCCCTGCTTCTCCAGGAGTCCGGCTGGTGACAGCGTTCAGGCCCTCCTGAGGCTCAGTAACAGTAACAACTGATCCAGGAAAAGGACCAGGGCTTCCCTGCTGAAAAGCAGAAGACCAGGGGTCACCAGCAGGGGTGTGTGATACCCGTACGATTCCTCGAAACTCCCGTGCAGTTGTTAGTATCTCCATAACAAATGGGAAACTGAGGCACAGGGCACGCAAGTTCTCTTGGTGAGTATAAAGTAGACTGTGGATTCTGTCCAGTGGTCTGACTGAGCCTGGGCTCCTTGTCCTGTCTGAGCAGCCACTCTCACGTCTGCCTCTCTCAGGACATCTGGGCCTCCCCAGGAGCTTCCTGGGGTTCAGGTCACTGTCCACAGAGGCCACAGAGAAGGTACAGTTCCCATCTGAAAGGTCCTCCCGCTGTGCCTGGCCCCACCTGTCCCTGGGGCCCTCCCAGAATCTGGTGTGTGACTTGCTCCTGTCATTCAGGTTACCTAGGTCACAGGGTGACCCCAGCCAGGTCTGTTCACAGACACCCCCTAGAAGGCAGCCCATTTGTAAGGACAGCCCGTGTGAGCCCAGTTGTGGGAGCACCGTTCTAGCCACAGTGGGAGATGCGAGGTGAGTTTGACTAGAAGTTCCCAGTCTGAGCATCCTGACAGGCATACGGGTATCACACACCCCTGCTAGTGACCCCCGGTCTTCTGCTTTTCAGCAGGAAAGCCCTGGTCCTCTCCCCCCTGACAAAGCCATCTTGAAGGGCGGGAAAACAGTCTCAGCCTGATTCTAAGACACATCTTTCAAAAGACTCTATTGTCTTCACAAGGCGATTTAGAATGGGGAAGGAAGGTGACTTCAGAGGGCTGGGTCTGCTTTAAGCTGCTGCTGAATAGTGCCTCAGTCTCCCGGAAGCAAGTTACTCTGCATCAGTATGTGGGCCTAGGAAGTGCCCTCTGTGAGCAAAGTTTCATTTTAACTATTTTGTTCAATTTTAACAACTGGGAAACTTTGAAAACTGCTTTACAAAGTTCCTCACCGTCTTAACGAAGGGGGAGGGGTACAGAATTTTTCCTGCTGCCTGAGGGGTAGCCCTGCAGAGGTCACGTGACTGGTGTGCTGGCTGTAGGGGAGACCCCAGGGCTGTGGGCTCGTGGTTTGTCCTCAACCTACAGAACCCAGATCTTCGGCTGTTTGGATTCTTTACTTCTAATTTTGTTCGGTTTGTTTATTCACCCAAGCTCTCCTTCTTCCTGTTCTCAGGGAGCCAGTCTGCCCTGGCCTTCCTGCAGTTTCCTCTAAAATCCGGGAGGGATGGGACAGCAGAGCCCCGAGCTCCTTCCAGCTGCATCCCCTGATCCCCCCACCAATCCTGTGAAAATAAATACACTCCAACATCACGCAGGTAAGAGACTGGAGCACGTGTTCTCGTTGTCTGCCAGTCTGACGCGCAGACGTGTTCTGTGTAATATGCATGTTATATACACGATATAACATGTCGGTAATGTGCATAGTATATATAATTGCAGTTTTCATTTCTTTTTTTGATAAGCACGTTTTAACGTGTGTTGACCTTTCACAGTTCCCCATCGGTGACCTGTTTGCCACTTTTATTTCTGTTCTGTACAAATCGTGAAGTTCTATTGGAGAGCAACTTGTCCGTTTCTAACAATATTTTAGAAGTAAACGTTCTTGACCCAACATTTGCTTCTAGAAACTTGTTTACATATGTGCACAGAGATAGCTGTGCCAGGATGTCCACTGCAGCTGCTCAGAATGGGGGAGAAAGGGAGCCATGGAGACACTGATCAGCGGGAGGAGCAGGCAGAGGATGGACAGTCGTCCTAAAAAGTGCCGCAACTAAACAGTGAAGACCTTCTATGGACACCCAGGAAAAACTCTGTGCAAAGAAAAAAAGTCACAGGAAAAACCTAATTCAATGCATTTAAAAATAAACTACATTTCCGCCTGGAGCGACAGATAGCCGTGTTTTCCTCTGGAGAGGACGCAGTAGGGAGGGGCTCCTGGTAACTTTCTCTCCCAGTCCACTCCATGTATGTCTCTTCTCTGTAATCTTCTGCAACAAGAACCGTGTCCTGAACCTGTTATGTCAGGCAAAAATTGTTCTGTTTAAAGTCCTGCCACTTCAGTAGTGGTCTTGCGACCAGCAGTTTGAGCATCATCTGGGAGCCCTTCGAGATCAGGGAGCACCAGATAAGGGGCTGAGTGTGGCTTTCTCTACTGAGGCCAGGGTTCCTCTATCTATTTTTTAATAAACCAGATATATTTATGAGTACAAGGAGGAAATCATTTTGGTAGGGAGTGGGTTTCTGACATTATCTGTCTACATCACAGACTGAAATTTACGAACATCTAGCAATTAGTACTGAAAAGATAGAGTGTGATAAAATAAAACAACCATTTTATAGGAGATCTGAGGCACCCACACACGAATGGAGACCTTCTTATCACAAATGGCATTCTTACCTCCCGTCTGTCAGGGGCCTCCTTAGGAACTGTCACACAGAGATTTAGAGTCTGCCTCACTCTTGAGGGGAAATGAGATTCTAAAAGGAAACAGGGGGCCTCCCTGGTGGTACAGGGGTTAGTCTCAGCGCCATCACCATCATGGCCTGAATTTGATCCCCCGCCAGGGAGCTTCCCACATGGCACAGCAGACTTCTCCTGCCTCCCCCGCTGCTCCCCTCAGCAGTGTACTTCAGTGGATCCGCCTGTTCTGCTCCCCACTCTGTCTTTGGTGAATCCTCTCACCACCACCTCTCCAAACACACCTCTGGCCTACACCCCAGCTCTTGTATGCATAAATAAATAAATAAATAAATAAATAAATAAATAAATAAATAAATAAATGTCTTAAAAAAAAAAAGGGAACCAGGAACCACACTTTTTCAAAATAATTTGGGATGCTTCAGAATGTGAGCCACTTCCCTACCAGTGAGACACATGAGGAAAGGGGGGTTTCTTTCTTTCGATTTTGAGGGGCTGTGTTGGGGGCTTTTCTAAGTCATACTGCCTAATAAGTCAACCACCAGGGTGACAGGTTAGGGCCACAGGCTCTGTCCCAAATGACCTTGACACAGAGGGGTGATCTTTGCATTAAAATTCAGGTTTTTGTCTCTGACTTTCTACCTATCAAATCCCCAAGGCCGAGTTTTTCCAGGGGTTCTTCGGCCACCAGCTGCCTCCTCCATTCTACATGCTAAACGTCTTTTGAGTCACTTCTGCACAAAGCTTTTTTCAAGATTTTTGTCACAGAGATACTTCAAAAATTTCTCTTTAAAGCTTTTTTTAAAAAATGCAACATACAAACTTTGCTTATTTAATCTTAAAGCTATTTTTGCATTTACTATAGTGGCCCAGTGTGAAGTTGCCCAGGTTGTAAGGTCAAGACTGGAAACTCTTGGACCTGAAGTTCATGGTAGTTGACATGATGGTGGCACCCGGACCCCCGACATATGCCTCTAAAGGCCTTGATGTCATCAGTCTGGGGCCTGGGCCTGCAGCAGGACCGGGAACCTCGGAGCAATGAGCGGTGTGAGGACTCCAGCAGGGAGTGCACAGGCTGCTCTGCAGATCTTATTTTCTCTCTCTTTTTTCTTCCTGTCACATGGAATCTTGGGGCTGCTGGATCAAGGAGCCCACTTTATTTATTAGGATGACTGTTTTATTCAGATGGGGTGTAGGCCAGAGGTGTGGGCAGGGGTTGAGAGGATTCACCAGAGACAGAGTGGGGAGCAGAACAGGCAGATCGACTGAAGTACACTGCTGAGGGGAGCAGCGGGCGAGGCAGGAGGCAGGAGAGGTCTGCTGCACCATGTGGGAAGCTACCTGGCCAGGGATCGAACTCGTGCTGCAGTGGCTGCAGATAACTTCAGAGTGCTGACTTAACCCGTTGCACTACCAGGGAGGCTGCAAGAACCTTCTTTAAACTAAGACATCTTATGAACAAAATCCACATGTTCACACAGGATCGATGTGGGGGGAGACTTAAAAAAAGGATGACACCTCACAACGCAGCTTGACAGGACTGTGCTTCTCAACATGAGGTCATGCTCATTCTTTCAATACCTCTACCATGAATGGGGGGAGCTGGTGCCAGCTGGTGCTCTGGTTTGGGGGGTATATTTTATATTTTCCCTAGTCCCAGAAATAGCCATGCTGGGGGCTCATTATTTTAGGGGGGCATCAGGAACAGCTAAAGGAGGCTCCGCCCCAGCATGCCCACTGATGCACACACCCTTCCCGATTCTTTGAGAAGCCCCAAGGGTGTCAATTCCAAGAAGGCTGTCTCACAGGGAGAAATGTTTTCCTCATACCTGAGACTGCTTGGCACAGGGTATAATTTTGAAAATCCTGCATACCCCATGAGATTCCACCAAGATCACCCCTATTGTGCTGCAGGAAGTGTGAGGTGTGCACAGGCCGCGGGCAGAAGAGGTGGGGAGGGCACAGTCGAGAAACAACAGCCGGTGCACAGAGTGTAGGAGGCACTGGCAGAGGGGCTCTGATGTCCATGGAGCAGATGCCAGGAGTGAAGGGTTCCATCTGGACTGGTGGCAAGTCAGAGACACAGATGATAATCGAGCCATGTCTTCAGCCAGCCAGCCAGCCATTCACCTAGCATTTATGCAGTAAGTATTTAGTGACCAGGACCGAAATCTGAGTCCTGTCAGTGGGGATGTGGACAAGGAAGCTCTTCAGCTTAGCATTGCAGCCGCTAAAAAAGGGGAAATCCCAGGCTATGGTGTGTGTGTGTGTGTGTGTGTGTGTGTGTGTGTGTGTAAATCTGAACCCAGATCTGGAGGGGAGATATCAGGGACAGTTTCTTGCAGAAAGTGACGCTAAGGCTAGGCATGGCTAGGTGGAGCAGAAGTTATTCCCCTGGCGTAGCCCAAGAGATAGGGCAGCCCTGGATTCTGAGGTGCAGAGGGGTCTATACAAATCTCAGGAAAGTGTCTTAGAGCCCAGTGGAAGTCCAGGAGGTCAGTTCACACCAGCTCTGTATAAGCAAAGGGACAGCACCCTGAGAAGGCAACAGTTTGGAGAAACTGTTGCATGCTGGGTCCTCCACATAGCTAAAATAAAGGGTGCATGCTGCAGCAAGGGCAGGTGAGGGGCTGGAGCGTCTTCGGGCACTTCTGCACACGCCGGGGTCTTAAACTGAAGGGGGAGGAGAAGGAAGGGACCCCACTGATTAGGGAAATGGACTGCACCGGAAGGTTCAGCAATATCCCGGACTCACTTGGAGGGTACAGGAGTCCCAAAGCCCGTCTCCAATCAGGGCACAGCCGGCACATGCCCCCCACCCCCAACCTATAAGGGAGGTGGAGGTGGGCGGGTCCCAAGTAAGCATAGTCTCGGAGGTCCCGGCGTTGGATAGCCCCTGATCAAATACCATCTCTTCCTCACCACCCGCAAATATTTACATCCTGTTTATGCCGAGGCCTCCCGGGGCCTCGGTTTTCATGAATAAAATATGAGTTTCTAGGCCGAGCCAAGAAGGGAAGAAACCCCCGCCAGCTGGTAGGGACCAGAGGCAGTTTAGTATTTCGGTTGCTGTCGCCTCCCGCATGATATTTGGAGGAAATTTGAATTGGTTAGTCAAGGTGACCCGGGTCGGGAGATTTGGCATTTTCAGCATTATCTGGGGTGTCTGGAACTAAACTACTTGCAACTCACATTCCCTGAGCTTTGCTAATAGCGCCGTTTCCTGAGAAACAGACTTTCATTTTTCCTTCTGAGATGTTACGGTAAAGTCGGGGTGAGAGGAGGGTGTTTGAAAGAATCTAGCCCAGTGCCCTCCTTTTTAAACATTAAGAAGCTCACAGGGCAGGGAGTCACCTGATCAGGTGTTCCTTCCACCACATCACACTTTCTGCAAATACAGAATATTTAAATTAATCAACTGTACTTTTCAGAACAATTTTAGATTAACAGAAAATTAAGCAGACAGTACAGAGAGTTTCCATACACCCCTTCCCCTGGCACCCAGTTTCTTCTAAACTCCCCTATTATTACCATTTTTAATTAATGAGGTGCATTTATTACAATGAATGAACCAATAACGATTCACTATTAGCTAGAGTCCAAGGCTTAGAGGAAGGCTCTTTTTATGCTTGTCGGTTTTAATTAAGGCTTTTGACAAATGCATAATATCACATGTCCACCAGTACAAGGTCTTACAGAATAATTTCACCACCCTAAAAAACACCTGAGGTACACCTATTCAGGCCTCCCCTCCTCCAGCCCCTGGCAACATCTGTTTTTTTCTCTCTTTCTCCATAGTTTTGCCTTCCAGAATGTCATGTTGTTGGAATCATAGAGAAAGTAGCCTTTTCAGACTAGTTTCTTTCACTTACCAGTGTGTGTGTGTGGTGTATTTTTTGTTAAGTACCCACAGAACCGTCCTCATGAGTAATGGAAATCTTATGGTTGGTTGACTCTTTCACATTCTTTGTCCAAATCATGCTCCTTCCAAAGATGTGGAAATTCCTGGAAAATGACACAAAATTCTTCCTTAATTATAAATCGGAGGACTCAGTTCGGAGCCCGAGCTTGCTTCCCTGAGCTTCAGAGATATTTCTCCCATGCCTCTCTGATGGCTTATTTAAAGAGTAGCTTCACCAGCCTTTCCTCTCAGGAGCTCCCCCTCCCTGCTCAGGTTCTCAGTTTTGACTGCTCTATAAAATCACTGGGAGTAAGGGCAAGCAGTTAGTTCCTTTGGAAATGGAGAGTTTGTCCAGTCCAGGCTCTATGCTAGAAGCCAGTTCCCGAAACACTTGGTTTAATCTCTGTAAACCTGTAGTGAAGAAATCTGGATTCCTATTTTTATACAGGAGAGAATTGTGTCAGGCTTTAAATAATTTGCCCAAAGTCAGGCAGCCGGCAAGTGCCTTGGAGGAAAGGTGAACCCAGGTCACCAGAAGGGGCCTTTAAACTGCACTGCTTCCTCAGGCAGGCATTAATTTTCATTGTGATCCAGTGAAAAAGTGTCCCCCCCCCCCATTCAGTCATTTTCAGAGTAGTATGCTGCTGTCAGTAACCTGAAGAAATATATATGTGTCTGTGTTTTTTAAATGGGTAAGAAAATTCTGGTTTAGAACTGCTGATGGAAAACAAAACAGGAAGTCAAGCATTCTCGGCTTAATGGACCATCTGGGAATCTACTAGAATTCTTCCTGCCGTGGGCCGGCTGTGTGGGCTTCACCCTGGGCTCAGAGGAGAGGCCCGGAGCCCGGTTCAGGGCTGCAAACTGCCCTGGGCCGGATGTTCCACGGGATGGGAATCAGGGTGGGTGGTGGTGACATCAGTCAGGCCGCCTTGCTAACAGAGATGCAGTTCAGAGCTAGGCACCAGGGCGGGGGAGGGGTCAACATCTGGGGTGTTTGCACCTCAGAGAGCCTGGATGGCTGGGCTGGGTAGGCCTTTGCAATGCAGTGGAATCATCCTCTCCCCATGCTATCTCATATTGCCTGCCTGGAGAGGAAACTGAGGCCAAGAGCAGAGAAGGGCTTCATTCAAGACCACACCGGCTCTAAGTGGCAGGCTTACAGTTAGGATTCTAGGGGAGTCTTACGGTCCCCACAGGCTGCTCTCTCAGCTCTATGGCTTCTGTCTTTGGAAAGCCACCCTAGACCTCCTGTGTCTGCTTTCCCAGGAGGTATATGGCACCTGGGTCTGAGGTGTTATCTCCTCTTCTACCTGAGGCAGAAAGCTGGGAATGGGGTAAAGGTCCCAGAAGTCCGTGAGCTCTGCGTGGCTGGTGGTAGGGAAGGTCTCTTCTGGGCAACTGACCTTAGCCATGGGAAGGGTCATCATGGATCCTCTTCCAGCCCTGGGCTGCTTGGGCTTGGGTCTCAAGGTAGAAAAGTTGGGAAGGCCCATGGGGCTGTGCTCTTTCCATCACCCCCCATCCCCACATGCCCCAAAACACCGCACAGAGGCCCGTCACCCAGCTAGAAGACAAATGGCCACTTCCACACTTTAACAGAAAACCAGGACGTGCCCCAGGAGGAAGGGAAGTCTGGAGCTCTGCTGCTTCTATGCCAGGGCCAAGGACGTGAGAGGGCCTGGGCCGAAGGGCACCTGCACAGGAGGGTTCGCTGGCCGAGCTGGTGATCACCCCCCACAAGCAAGGCTGGGTCAGCTGGTAGCTCTGCACCCCATAGGCAGCCATTCAGTCTGAGGGTCCCATCGAAGTGGAGGGACTTCATCTAGTAGCCCCACTGCCCCCGCCCACTGCTACTGTTTTCAGGCAGCTCTTGGTCTTCTGGAAACCTGCTGCGTGTTTCATGCATCTCAAGGTCTCCAGAAGTGGACCTTAGTCCCCTAGTTCATAAAATGAGGAAATTGGGTGAAACATTTTAGGGCCCTAGAACTTTCTGAGATACTGTGATTTTGCGTCATTTATACATTTTTTAAAAGCAAGAACTAAACTTTTCTAAGTTATTGTCCTTGAAAACCTGGATTAAGAAGAAATCTATATATTTTTTCTTGAATAACATTGCATTATAACTTCATTTAGGTTTCATTATAAATCAACATCTGTATATATCATATTCACCACTAATAAATCTGTATTTTAAAGATTTATTTATGTGTAGAAGAACTGGAGTGGAGGCCAGAGGTGCAGAGGGTGAGAGGATTCACCAGAGACAGAGTGGGGAGCAGAACAGGCAGATCCACTGAAACACACTGCTGAGGGGAGCAGCAGGCAAGGCAGGAGAGGTCTGCTGCGCCATGTGGGAAGCTCCCTGGCCGGGGATTGAACTCAGGCCATAGAGGTGACAGTGCTGAGACTTAACCCTCAGGCCATCAGGGAGCCCCTTACAAACTTTTGGAAGGTGCCCAGGCAGCATTTGCTGTCAGGTTTTGCTATCTTGTTTTCGTATTTTTACGACAACCAGGCCGGCAAAAATGGAAAGGTCTGAAAATACATAGTGTCCTCGTGGATACTGGACAGAAAGAATGAGCGTTCTGCAGTGAGGATGTAAATGAGTCCACCACTTGGGAAAACAATTCACCATGATGAGGGTGAAGGATGCTGTGCCCAAGACTGTGATTCCTCCCAGATGGGCACCAAGGTCCTCCTGTGCCGTGAGCACCAGGATGCAGGGGCAAGACAGCAGACACAGAGCGGAACTAAAAATAGATCGAAAACTGACGGAAAAAGCCTAAAGGTCCATGCAGAGTGGGCGAGGAAGTTAAGGGACAGCGCGAGTGGACGGTCTGTGGCCCCCTCTTCTATTTGGACACACCCTGAACATCACGTTAAGCAGCACAGGGAAAGGGGCAGAGTACCCACAGCAGGGTTCCAGTTCTGTGTAGGTTGAAGCTGACGCTGGGGAGAGGTGGCGTGGAGAGCTGTGTGTGGGGACTCAGAGCTAATAGCAAATCTTGTTTCTTAAGCCAAGTGTCCTTAGCAAAGGTGTTCCTTTTATAATCTTTCTCTTTTTTTAATATTCATTTATTTTCTAGAAGAACTGGGGTGTAGGCCAGAGGTGCAGGGGTTAAGAGGATTCACCAGTGACAGAGCGGGGAGCAGAACAGTTGGATCTACTGAAATACACTGCTGAGGGGAGCAGTGGCTACACAGGAGAGGTCTGCTCCTTGACTGGGTTCAAACTCAGGCCTTAGAGGTGATAGCGCTGAGACTTAACCCCTAGGCCACCAGGGAGGCCCTCCTTTTATAATCTCTAAGTCATGCCTACACATGTGCTTTATACGCAAAGATAACTTACCACGCACGTCCCTGCACCCCCATCTTATGAACCAGAAATCAGATGGGAGCTTCGGTTCCCAGCAAGGGCTGGGAGGCTGAGGTGCAATGAGCAGCAGGAACATGCAGTGGGGGGGGGGGGGCAGGGCCACATCAGCACATCATGCATGGGGCACCCTCAATGGTGCAGGGCACCAGTCCCGTGCTCTCTTGGAAGGAAAAAAAGAGAAAAAAGAGCCTGATAGTGTGCTATTGGGGAAACCGAGGCAAGGAGTTAGGTGCCTTGTATGGGGCTTTCAGGTTTGTGTGGAGGCTGCTTTCAGTTCTGTAGGCTGGGGAACAGCGGAACCAGCTCCCTGATGACATTCCCAGACAGCCTCTCTTCTACTAAAAACAAAAAAGGTTCAGTTTGACTCTTGTCTCCTCTCCCCCCTGCTAAATGTTTGAACAGAGCTGACCACTCCCGGTGACATCTCTGCTTCTGCCTCTCCTGGGCCAGTCCCACTGCCGCAAGTTTTACGGCTCATGTGCCCTCTTCTTAACCCCGCAACTGAGAGTTAGAGGCGACCCCAAGTAGCCTGGCCATGCCT
Organism: Scalopus aquaticus; assembly: GCA_004024925.1. NCBI lineage: Eukaryota > Metazoa > Chordata > Mammalia > Eulipotyphla > Talpidae > Scalopus > Scalopus aquaticus. The sequence goes on along the minus strand of PVIJ01000020.1, from coordinate 428,763 downwards.
CTCTCAGAGCACTGGCAGCTTTGGACCACTCTGTCTGTTGGCACATGTGGTCGGTAGAAACAATCATTCCCATTTAGCAGACAGGAGACCGAGGCTGGAATGACAATCTCTCTCTTTCTTTTTTTAAAGATTTATTTATTTATGCATACAAGCTGGGGTACAGACCAGAGGCGTGGAGCGGTGAGAGGGTTCACCAGAGACAGAGAGGGGAACAGAAGAGGCAGGTCATCGGAAATACACTGCTGAGGGGAGCAGCGGGGGAGGCAGGAGAGGTCTACAGGAATCTCCCCAGCTGGGCATTGAACTCCCGTTGCTGCTGCTGACAGCCCCACGGCACAGCACTTAACCGCTGCGCCACCAGGGAGGCCCGGGAGGGCAATCTCTTGAGTGATAACTCATGTAGCCACTGTCCCAGATGGCCACCAGTACCGGCCAGCTTCCCCAATTTTGCCACCATTTCTAACTTAGCACCAACGGGAAAAACCCAGAAATGTTCCCCTCACCAATCATGGAGGGGATCTCCCACCCGCAGCCTCCGAGGGCCGGCAGCCTCCCATCAAGACCCGCCTGCACCTTCCCCTCACCCACTGTCCACTCCGAGCTCTCCCACACCCCGCCTGCCTGTGAGTCTCTGCCCAACGCTGTGACGGGGGCTGCCTCCTTGCTGGGGTGAGCTCTCGACCAACAGCCTTTTCCTGCTCCCATCTGGGTGGTCTCCACTTATTTCCACTACGCAGACAAAACTCTTGGCTTGAGCCCTACCCTGTAATAAGTACCCAGAGTCAGCTGCAGTGAACTCAGTTTATCATCTTAATTTATCTGCAGGAAATTGGGTGAAGCACGTGGAAAGGTCCCCAGACCCTGGAAACCCCGACTGGAGCAGTCCCCATCCATAAAACAGTACCAGGGACCTTCCTTGACCACTGGGCTTGCACCACTTCCGGCTGTACCAACCCAGAGGGAGGCTTGCTTCTGGAGTGAAGGAAGAAAGGGGTGCAGACAAAACTAGCAGCAACTATATAAGTGCAGACATTGGCGGTGGGGGATCAAAGCAAGGGCAGGAAGACCAAAGAGACTATGGTGATGGTGCACGGGTGACCCAGTGGTGGGAATTTTATGGGGACTACACCTAAGAGGAGAAAGCAAACTGTACAAAAATGAACAATGGTGTAAAAAAAAAATATATATATATATAAAGAGAGAGAGAAAGAGAAATAGGCCCTCCATGGTGGGGCAAAGGGTTAAGTCTCACAGCATATGAAGCTATTGCAGCCACTGCAGCACTTCAATCCCGGGTCAGGGAGCTGACCCACATGGCGCAGCAGACTTCTCCTGTCTCACCCACTGCTCCCCTCAGCAGTGGATTTCAGCAGATCCACCTGTTCTGCTTCCCACTCCGTCTCTGGTGAATCCTCTCATCCCCACATCTCTGGCCTACACCCTGGTTCTTGTATGCATAAATAAATCTTTTAAAATATATATATATATATATATATAAGAAAGGGGTGCAGGCAAAGTTCATGTTTGAGTCAGATGGCCGTGGCAGTGCTGGCTTCCACTGACACCTCATGGTGACATCACTCCTGACTCAAGGCTGCTGTGTTCTAACAATCATTTGAACAGAAACAGGTTTGGGTGTAAGTTTCTTAGTTCTAAAAGGAACATGTCCTTGTTGTAGGAAAATGCAGAAAGGGGGAGAGAAAACCCCACCCCCAAAGCCCCTACAGTTCTGATTTTTCCCTCTACAGTGTACTAGTTTGAGATTCTGCCGTGTCCACAAGTTCACAGTATGCATTTTTCAATTGACACGCACGAGTGTTTCCCCATGTTATTAGAAATGCCTTGTAAACAGCAATTGAGAGGCTAGAAAGTGCTCCATCATGCGGCTTTCCTGTCAGTCCTAAAAAAAAAAAACACAGAACAATAAGAAACAGACAATGTACAGCAACCTGCAGGCCGGGGCCCTCCTGTGCCTGAGCCGCCGCAGGCGTGGAGACTGCCCAGCCAGATATTCCTGTGTGCCCTTCCCGTGAAACCCCTCTCGTGGCGTTGCTGTCGTCACTGGCAGCACTGGCAAGAAAACAACCAAATCAGCACTTTCTGTGGGGACAAAAGGCCTAGGTGAGAGTCCCCCATTCTCCCTACCTCTCCTGTCCCCCATCCCCAGGCGAAGAGCCCAGTTCCACCCTCTGTATCTACAGCACTCACTCAGCTGCAGGAAACAGAAAACCCAAACCCAAGCTTTAACAAGATGAAAGGGAATCTTCTCTCACCTAGGAGCAGTCTGGAAAAAGCAAAGGCTGGAGACGCTTCTCTCAGGGTTCTAGAAGCCTGTGGTTTGATACCTGAGAAGGGAGAGGAGCTGCCAAGTCACAGGTGGCAAGACCTCGCCTGGTGTCCGACCTCTTGGGCCCTCTGCAGACCACTCCTCCCCACACAACCACGTTCCCATCCTCAGGGAAGTGGGAGTGAATTTGAGCTGGGCTGGGATGGTTGTCAGAGAAAGGGGGAAGGGCACTACTGGTAGAACCAGTAAGCAAAAGCTTATTAAGGGAAGACTGGTCAATTCCCATCCATGGGCATTGTACCTGGTTGCCACTAAGCCCATGGGGAGGAGTGCAGGCAGTTGCGTCACTCCTCTCACACCGAAGGATGCACAATCTATGCCAGGGCGGTGGGTGCAAGGTTCACCTGTATCCCGAGTACCGCTTTTTCCTAAGACATTTGGGAGACATTTTGGGACATTACCCAGAGAGACGGCCATTTACCCCACCCGCTTTGGCCGCAGGACCCCTCAGCTGGAGTTCGCACTACAGCTACACCGTTCCCTTTTCAGCTCTTCTTGTCCAGTTCAAACTTCACGCCTGTTGCAGCCTTCCTTGATACTCCAGGAACCTTCCCAGCCCTTTGGCCCGCTCTAGCTCCCTCGGTGGTCTGCGACATCCTTGTAAGCAGAGCAAGGCAGAAGGATGCGCTTTCACCAAACCCATTTAAGCGCTGAGGTGGGTGTTGGCTTATCCCCCACCCACCACAACTGACCGCTGCTCATGCTGACCTGACAGCCCAGCGCATTTTCCGCCCGCCCGCCCACTTGCGCCGCGGCGGCGCGGCCAGAGAAACGCGAGGCTGCCGAGCGCGCGCCTGACCCCCGCCGCGCCAGGCCCCGCCCTCCCGCGCCCGCCCCAGCGCCGGCCCCTTTTGTTCCCTCCCGGAGCCGAGCCTCTCGCTCCGCTCCCGCTCAGCTCGGCTCGGCTCGGCCGCGGGGCGCGCAGGCGGCGGCCGGGGCTGCCTCGGTCAGCGCCGCCCGCTTTCCCGCCGCCGCCCGGCCGGCCGCAGGCGCGTCGTGAAGCCCGGCTCCGGAGCTCGAGCGCGGAGCCCCGGCGCCTGGAGGGGCTGCAGTGGGCGGGCAGCTGCTCCCGGGAGGGGGCTAAGCATCCTCTCTCCCCGCGGCGCCCGGGCGGGGAGAGGAGGAGGCCGGGCGCCCGGCGTCCCGCCGCCCCGCCTGATGCTGGAGGGGCGAAGGTAGGAGCAGCCGGGGACCCCGGGGGAGGGGGCTCGCCGGGCAACAAAGGACCGAGGGATGCGGGAGGCGGCGGCCGCCCGGCCTGGTTAGAAGCGGGGCGGCGGGCTGGGAGGCATTGTCGGGACGTGGGAGAGGCCGGAGGGTCGGACGCGGGCGGGTGGGCGTGAGCGGGAGCTGGTCGGGGGTGCACCCTTAACTTCCCCGCCGCCTGCAGGTGAGGAGAGCGCGCTGCTGGTATTGGGGGAGCGCTTCTCCGGCGGCGGGTCCCCTTGGTGAAGGATCGCCAGCACCTTCCGTGTCCCCACCCAAACACGAGGCTTTGGCACATCTTCTGGGGACCGCCCTTTTGCTCTCCCGAGGGCAGCGCGACTGGGCGCGTCGTAGGTCTCTCTGGACTCGCATACCCGGGGGGCACAATCCGGTGGGCGCGGCCACACGGACCCCTCTCCAGACCCGGGTTTTGGAGAACGTGGAGTCCTGCCCCACCGGCTGAAGTCGCCTGGCCAATGCCCTTTGCAAAACTTGGTAGAAGTGCGTGTCTGAAGGGTTGAAGGGGAGACGGGGACCGGGCTTTTTCCCTCAGGGTTGCCCCCCCCAAACTGGCTCTGGTGGCTGGTGAGGCAGCAGATTTCTGCCCTCCCTATAGGGAGGGGCTGCGGCCTCCAAGGATGCTTCGCTGGGCCTCCTGGGCCCGCTGGAGCGAACGGGCGCTTCGGGCGGGGCCTGGGCGGGGCGGGTGGCCACTGGGCACTGCCACGCAGGCCTCAGCCCCACCCTGGGAAGGATGGGCAGAGGGGGGCACCTTTGGGAGGGACCACACATCCAGCGGTGCAGCCCCCAACCACTGATACCCCACTTGTCCCTTCTGGATGAGGAGTAGACCAGAGTGAGGGTCACTGCCCTCACCCTCATGATATGCTGGTGGGGGTAGGGCTGGTCCAGGGCTGCAGGCAAAGGAGTAGGAGCTGCCGGGAGCACCAGCCGGCAGCCTCACCTCCAGTGTGCGCCACACTCCGCGCCAGTTGTAATGTAAACAATGAGCCCTTCATTCATCCAGCTGCTGTCACCTGGCCTTGCACTGGGGGAGGGCTTGCAGGTATGCTGAACCGGGGCCTCGCCTGCCCTGGGAAGCACAGCCCAGCAGTGTTTGATGGGTGCAGTGGTGGGGAAGCTGGGAGCATAGAGGGGGGACACCTGGAGGATGGGGTGGAGCGGGACGCTTGATAGAGCACCACGCAGAAGTTCAATGCCAGGGTGCTAAAGGGGGCTTCGGGCAGGGCAGATAGCCTAGCAAGGGCTTGGAGTCAGGAAAGGGGGCTGGAGGCCTGGTGGGTTAGAGTAGCAGGTAAGGATTTAGGTAATGGGGCATGGAGTTAAGGCAGGGGAATTTCTGTTAGAGAAGGACTTGTTCTGTTCCTCCTACTTTCCCAGGTGGGGCCCTTCAGTGCTGTCCTCCGTGAACCCAAGTACCTCCGAGAGCCCAAGATGCATTGGTGTCTGTAGTGCTTGGCCCAGGGTGATATGTTGGGGTCAGGTTCTGGGATGGGTGGAGGGGTAGCGATAGGGGGTCTCCAAAGACAGCAAAGCCTGGTGGAGGGGGTCTGGGAGGAGCCTCAGTGCACACCAGTTTACACCTGTAAGCCTCCAGGTGCACCCAGTAGGCTGGGAAGGTGAAGTCTGGAATTCTGGCCCCAGACCCTGAAATCCCAAGTGGGGGATCCACCCACAGAGGCTCCACTTCCTTTTCAGCACCTGCCTTATCTGCTGGCATTTTGGTGGTTATGAGTTTGGATGCTAGAAACTGACTAGCTGTGTGATCTTAGACAAGCTACTCCACATCTCCCTGCCTCAGTTTCCCCATACAGCGAAAGAGATTTATGGCATTGACCTTCTTGGGTTGTGGAGAGAATTGAGTGGACGTACGCTGTGATGCCCTGTGATGGAGTGGATGCCCAGGCTTATTGCTGCCGCAGTGGGTGACCTTCCAGCCTCCATTCACAGCCGTGGGTGGCCCCTGTGTGGCCCTTCCCCAGTGTCTGCCCACTGCTGGGCAGTCCTGTCGCTGGCCCACGCCCTGCCCTAGACCTTCTCTGCCTCATCGTAGCCTTCTCCTTGGGCTGCTCTTCTGCTCCCGCTCATTGCATGGGGTGTAGTTCCCTCCTGGCCTCCTCTGCTGGCCCTGCCACCCTGAAGTTTGGCGGTATCCCCTTAAAACCATCTACCCTACCTCTGCTTCCAGGCTTGGAGGAGGAGGCTATATTCTTTTTTTTTTTTTTAAGATTTATTTATGCATACAAGAGCTGGGGTATAGGCCACTGATTGGGGCAGTTATGAACAGCAGAGCTTAATTTCTAATAGTGCCACCAGAGCCAGAGTGGGGAACAGAACAGGTGGAGCTACTGAAATACACTGCTAAGGGGAGCAACAGCCGAGACAGGAGAGATCTGCTGCACCATGTGGGAAGCTTCCTGGCCCAGGATCGAACTTGTGCTGCAGTGGCTGTGGATAGCTTCATAGTGCTGAGACTTAAACCCTTGCACCACCAGGGAGACCCAGAGGCTGTATTTTTGACTCTGCTGGGTCCTGGCTGCTTCAGCCTGAGCTGTTAAAGAAAATGCCACTGATTAGGGCAGTTATGAACAGCATAGCTTAATTTCTAATAGTGCCACATGATGCAAGATCAGGGTGTCAACCTGGTCAGGAGAGGCCGTCTATCGGGTGGCGGATTCTCTTCCTGTCCTCACGTGGTGGAAGAGCTAGGACATCTGGGGGTCTTTTCTGAGGCCATCAGTCCCATTATAAGGGCTCTACCCTTGGGAGCTAAGCACTCCCAAAGGCCTCACCTCTTAATACGATTATATGAAGGGTTAAGCTTCAAATAAGATTTGGGGGGATAAACACAAACATTGAGACCATAATACCTGTCTGGTGGTTCTTGGGGAGAATTTTGTGTAGGTTTAAAAAAAAAAAAACACTACCTATTGAGTGCTTACTCTATGCCAGCAACTGTTTCCAGTTCTTTAAATGCGTGCATTAGTTTGTGGGTATTTTAATAACATTGCCTACATGTTCCAGATGAGGAAGGCAGGGCACAGAGCAGTCACCCTGTTTGCCCTCCGGGGTTTGGTGAGCACCTACCCTGTGCCTGGGAGACATGCCCTCGCCACCACACCATTCTGCCTGCCACGTTCATGTCCCTAAAGCTCAGTTTTGAGCGCGCCTTCCTCAGACGCCCCACCCCATGGCTCAAGTACAAACTCCAAATGCACTCTGACTCACAGAGCCACCCCAGCCTGCAGCGCGTGCCTACCCAGACACACCTCACCTTTGTCAGCTGTGAGTAGTGGACCAGGCTCGACACGCAGGGCTTGAGGGGGAAGGGCAGGATAGGCCCTGACGCAGGTCTTTGGGATTATTTGGGTGCAGGCAACAGGGACCTCCTCCAATTAGGCTAAGTGAAGAGGGAGTTAGGAGGGAGAGGGAATTCATGTGGCTGACGCATGCAGGCGACCCGCTCCCCCAGGACCGGGAAGCTGGCAGACAGCCCCTCCTTCGCTTTCCTTTCTCTGGACTGCGGTTTCATTTTCTCGGCCTGTCTCAGTGCATCTGTCCCTTCTGCTCTCCCTGCAGGCTGCCTCTCTTTGGGGCTTCAGCTCGAGGCCCCAGGACCTCCCAGGGGTGCTTCCTTCAGTCTCAGGGTGTCAGGCCCTGGTTGACCCACCTTGGGTGAGGGCCCCTACCGCATCTGCTCCATTGATGGGGGGCAAACCACATGGTCTCTGGGGCTGGGGGTGGGAGACAGTGCTGGGCACAGCTGGGCCAACATGGGGGGCTGCGCTTGTGACGTGCAGAGTGTGCTGGGGAGGCTGGGCGGGTGGGACACAGTCGCTCCGGAGACTGGAGAGTGGATCCGTGGTCAGTTGGTGGTGCCACAGGATACGGCTCAGCCCTGCCGCTCAGCAGTGTGATTAGTCGGGAGAAACCTGAGCTCGCTGAACTGCCCTGTGTGTGTGGGAGGGGGCAGGGGCAGGGGTGCGGGGCTGAGGCCACAGGCTTCTCCCGGCCTGGCAGCAGCCAGCCCAGAGAGCAGAGGCTCCCCTCTGGGACCTGGAGCCGTCTCTGCCCCTTCCCCCGTCCCTCCTCCACTCCCTTCTCTGGGCTGCTTGGCCTGCTGCATAAGGGCGGCACATAGACCTGCTAATACAGAACTCATGTTTCCAGAGGAAATGCTTCACGGTGATAGTGAAATGTTTCCCTCCTGAATAGAAAGCAGAGCCTGTCAGGTGGTTTTTATTAACCAGGCATAAATTTGGGGCCTTGTCCACTTAGCGGCTTCCGTCTTCCCTTAGCAGCTCTTGCTCCCTCCCTGGAATTGGACTTTGGCTCTGGCTACAGCTCAGAAAGACACCCCCTTTAGTGCACTTCCTTCTCTGCCCTTTTGACCTCTTGGCCGGGAGAAGATTTCAGGCTCAGGAGGGGGCTGCCTGGCTTTCCAGCCTCCCCTGGCTCCGTAGGCCATCAGTGTGTCAGGCTGATCTGGCCCCAGCTCCTCTTTGGGCCCCAGCCACTCCGGCTCCCCACCCTGCCTTCAAGAAGCTTTCGCTGCATTACGAAGGCACCGACCCTCCTTTTGAAAATGTAAACCTCAGTCCCATCAGAAACGTTTAAGGCCAGAGTGGAAGAAAGGCCACCATACCCAGTGGGGTGACCGCCTGGGTACGCTCGCTCCGGGAGGCAGGGCAGGGGCGGGGCGGCCTAGGAGGCATCAGGGGTCTGGACTGGACTGCACCGTGAGGGGTGGGCGGGCTGCAGCAGTTCAGGGCACCTTCCGATGGGCAGCGAGAAGCAGCGTGTCCGGCAGGAGTGGCCAGCTGGAGCCCATCATTCGAGTGTGAATTCGGGGTGGGGGGGACCCTGCCGGGACAGAGGGAACAACCTTGCTGTCTTTGGGGATTCTGGTGCCTTGTATCCAGATTCCGCCCCGCTGTCTCCTGCTCTTATGTAGACTGGCCCTGAGCAAGTTTACTTGTGGCTTCATTCGTCTCAGCTTCCCTGGTTCCTTCAGGCCAGGGCTGTGCCAGGCACAGGGGGCATGGAGGCAGAAAAAGAAGACATCCAGAAGGGTCTTGTGTGTTCTTTGTGTGATTCCAGAAAGAACTTGTAGTGATTTACAAAAAGCACAGTATAATGGGATGAAAAAGAAGTGAAAAAATGGGAGTAAGAAGAAACCCAGAGTAACAAAAGTCACATGAAGCCAGAGGGGATCTGCACCTTCTATTGGAGGAAATTTGACTCCGCACTTTCTGGCAGCCTGTTCTGAGGGGAAATAGGAGTTTGATGGGAGTGTGCTATATATAACATCAAAGCCCATGTGAGGGGCCTAGGGCTCGGCTGTGCACCCCTGCAAGCCGGGGTCTGCAATGCAGAGGGAGGGGGCCCTGCTTGCTGATCCTCTAATCCTCCTCCTAGAGGGTCCTTGCCAGCAGCTGCGGGAAGCAAGCACTGGGCTGGTGCTCACAGCCCGCCCTCCATGGGGTCTGACAGGCTGAGCCAAATGAACCAGGAGCTGGGCAGTTCCCATCCTCGAGGATCCCCATGTCTTGGGGACGGAGGGAGGGGTGCTACAGCCTAGTGTGGAGAGCTCTAGGTGAGGGCATCCCATGGAACTAACAACAGGATGGGGTGTCTTTAGGAGTAGTGAGAAGGTGGGAGGTAGGTGTTGGAACCAGGCACTTGTGCAGAGAGGGGTCCCAGGAAACAAGACCAGTGGCCGGTGAGGGCTGAGCAGACTGTCAGAGGTGCTGAGACTGTGACCTGGGCACCCAGTGCTGTGGGGCACCCTTCTGACCTCTTCCCTGACTCTGCCTTTGTTCCTCCATCCCGGCTGCCTAGAAGAGAACTGGTCTTGGTTCTGAGGAGGTAAAGAGAAGTGGTTAAGAGCGTGGACTCTGCCAGAGGACCTGAGTTCAAATTCTGCCTCTGCTGTTGATGGGTTGTGTCATATCCAGCAAGTGACTTAACCACTTGGCCTCAGTTTCCTCACTAGTAAAGGGGAGTTCATGATAGTATCTTTGCAGGGCTGTTGTGAAGATTTTTTTTTAAGGATTTATTTATTGATGCATACAAGCTGGGGTATAGGCCAGAGGTGTGGGGGTGGTGAGAGGATTCACCAGAGACAGAGTGGGGAGCAGAACAGGCAGATCAACTGAAGTACACTGCTGAAGGGAGCAGTGGGCGAGGCAGGAGAGGTCTGCTGGGCCATGTGGGACGCTCCCTGGCTGGGGATCGAACTCATGCTGCAGTGTCTCTGGATAGCTTCGTAAATCTGCTACTTAACCCATTGTTAGCATTGTTAACCCATCAGGGAGGCCCTGCTGTGAAGATTAAGTGAGTCAACATTTGTAAAGTGTACAGGGTGGTGGCCGGCACGGAACAAGTAGTACATGTCTGTGGCTCCTTAGGCTGGAGCACCCCAGCAGAGGGGGGCTCTCATCCTACCCCCAGCCCTGCACAGGTTCTGAGTCCAGCACAGTGAGAAGCAGACTCCTGGATGGAGAGTGATGCGGGCCCAATTCATCTCCCCCAACAATGGGCCAGCCCTGTAGGGGAGGGGTGCTCAGCAGTCTCCCCTGGTTGCCACTCTTGATGGCACTAACAGCTGTTAAACTCAGGAGAGCCTTTCAGGGCAGCTGTGCCACTGGAGAAGGAACCTGCTCTGAGAGTAGGCCTTAGTCTCTGCTTGATCTCCCCCCAGCGATGGGAGGCTCTCTGCCTGCTTCTTTGCTCCCTGGACCTGCACCTGGTGAGCACCACTCCATGCTGAGTGCTGGATTTCCATCAGGATTTGAGCCACTCAGAATGTTGAGGTGCTCCTCTGCCCTTCCGCAAGGTGGCCCTAAACTGGCCAGTAAATGTGGCCATGGGGTGTGAGCAAGCTGCTCTGGGCCTCCAGTTCAGCATGGGGAGGACAGGAGTGGCCAAGGAGGGCATTGAAGTTCACTCATGTCTTCACTAGACATCCGGATTGCTGGGGTATGTGCTTGGCGCTGTCCTAGGTACCAGAGCCCAGCAACATGCAAGGTCTGCAGAGAACCTGCCCCCGAAAGCTGTTCTCAGGGAGCGGCCAGGGTGCTTGCCAGCAGCCTCGAAGAAGGGCCTTGTAGGCAAAGCCTGCAGATGTGATAGGATGTGTGGGGGTGTCTGCGGCATTTAGCCAGAATTTGGTGGTTGGGGGTGGGGTAGGGGGAATGTTGCCTTTCTGGAAGCAATAAAGGGCAAAACACTGCCTTTGAGGCCTTGTTTGTAACTGACTGCACCCCTGGTGCCCCCAAGTTCTATCTCTCCCCCTCACCTTCCTGCCAGCAGCCTGGATTGCCTTTGAGAGGTGTAGACGGTGCCTTTGACCCCTGGCTGGTGCATCCCTTCTTAGCCCGCCTGCCTTGCAGTCCCCCTGGCCTGAGACGGGGCTCTCACGCTGCCAACCTCAGCTGGCTCAACTCCCTTCCCTCCACCCCACTGGGGAAGTCTCAGAAGTGGGTGAGAACAGCCCTGGAAGATTGTTCAGTTCAGTACCCGTTTGTGCCACTTAAACCAGAGGAGCGCGGCCTGCCTGGAGGCGCTCACACCGCTGTGGGGGGGGCATCCCCTCAGTGAGTCCACACGGTCGGCTGGGCACCCTGCTGTGGGGCAGTCGGATGGGCGGGGAGACCCAGAGCAGCAGGAGCTGCCCTGGTTGGTCTAGAACACCCCCTCCCACCCCCCCACTCTCCCTGCCTCTTCTATCCCTGCCGCCAGCCACCCCAGCCCAGGTAATTTTTACTGAAGTACACAAACCTCCTTACTGAAGTACCACATCCATGCAGGAAAGTGCGCATGTCGTAAGGGGCTTGCTCTTTGAGTCTCCTAGACTGAAGCGCCTGTGTACCAGTACCCAAATCAAGAGTCGGAACCCACTAGCCCCCCCGCCCCCAGCCCTCTCTCAGCTTTTCTTCCAGTCCGTACCCCTCTCCCAACGGTGACCTCTTGTACTTTGCCTGCCTTTGAGCCTCACTTTGAAGGGAAACATAGACTCTGTGAGCTTTTGTGTTTGGCCTCTCCCTGGAGTCAAGGTTCATCTTCACTGTTTGCGGATTTGCAGTCCGTCACTCTCATTGCTGTATTTTATTCCGTTGTGTGAATAAGTCACAACTTACTCATCTTTGTGCGGGGTGGGTATTCGGGTTGTTCTCAGTTTAGAAGTGTTCGTGATGGTGTGGCTCTCCCGGTGTGTGAATGCGCCCATTTCTGTTGGGGGCAAACTGAGGAGGGCGATTGCTAAGTCCTGGGGTGATGTGTTTGGGTTTCACACGGATGCCAGACTGTGCCCCCGCTTGCTGGCCGCACAGGGGCAGCCCGGAACACCAAGCCTCACCTCATGTGGCGCAGGCGGGCTCATCTCATACACCCCGGGGATGTGTGGTGTGCCCGTGACTGCCAGTAAAGTGAACACCTTCAGTTATCTCTCGCTGAAGCTGGGGAGAAGGTGACTGTGTGTTTGCTGATCTGTCAGAAAGCAGCTAGGCTCCCCCGTGCCGCCAGCGGGGCGCGGCCTTAGGAGTAAGCACCTTCTCGTGGAGGGCTGGCTTAAGTCTCGTACTGAGTTTTCTTCTTTTTTTTTTAAAGATTTATTTGTGCATATAAGAACTGGGGTGTAGGCCAGAGATGTGGGGGGTGAGAGGATTCCCCAGAGACAATGTGGGGAGCAGAACAGACGTATCAACTGAAATACACTGCTGAGGGGAGCAGCGGGCGAGGCAGGAGAGGTCTGCCATGCCATGTGGGAAGCTCCCTGACTGGGGATTGAACTCATGCTGCAGTGGCTGTGGATAGTTTCATAGTGCTGAGACTTAACCCCTTGTGCCAGCAGGGAGGCCCATTGTACCGAGTTTTCTAACTTGATGAGTTGGGTTTCTTCTCGTATTCTGGATCTGAATCCTTTGTGAAGTATAAGAATTGCAAGTATCATTTTCTGTTTTGTGATCTCTCTCTCTCTCTCCTTGGGAACATTTGATGCGTAGAAGCTCTTCATGTGTCTGGCCTTTCCATCTTTACCCTCATGTTTAGCACTTCCTATGCCCTATGTAAGAAAATCTTCTTATACGACGACCTCCTTCCATGTCATGTGGAAACTATTGTTCTGCTCTCACATTTAGATGTGCTTGTGTCTGGAACTGATTTCTGTGTGTGATGTGGAGTGATGCATTAGTTTCCCACGACTGCTATATGAAATGACTACAAACTCCAACAACACAAACTTATCTACAGTTCATGGACAGGTCACAGGTCTGGAGGGAGTGTCAGCAGCTGCCGTCTCTTGGATTCATTCGTTCCTACTTCCCTCTTCCATTTAGAAGGACCTTGGCAATGACATTGGGCCTACTGGATAATTCAAAATAACATTCCCATTTCAAGATCAGCTGTTAGAAACCTTCACGCCATCTGTAACTTTAATTCCCCGCTGTTGTACAAACTAACATGCTCACAAGGTCCAGGGATGGGGACATGGGCATCCTTGGGGGCCATTACTCTGCCAACCATAGAGAGCTCATGGTTTGTTTGCCCACATGGCTACCCAGTAGACCCAGTACCATGTAACGTAAAGAACCACCCTTTGTTCTGGTCATTTTAGTTACTTGTGTGAATTCTGACCCAACGGAGGAGGCACAGCTGGCTAGGTTGAGGAGGAGAACACAGGGGATGGGGCGGTTTTCCTGCAGTACCCTGGCCTGGATGTGCTGAGGAGCTGCATGGAAATCAGAAGGAAAGGAGGCAGTAGTGAGGGACAGTTGGGTCAGCATCCTGGCCTGGAAGACAGGACGTCAGCGCCCATTCCTCCCGTTTCTTCCTGCCCTCAACCTCTGACTCCATCTAGACTTGGAGGTCCTCCTGCCCAGCTTTTCTGCCTTTAGGAAAAAATATAGATATATTCTCTGTGACCTTGGATGAATGGCCTCTCTGCCCTGGGCCTCAGTTTCCCATTCTGTGAAATGGGAATCAAGGTGGATCAGAGGGCAACTTGAGTCATGTTGTCCCCAAGTCTACCTCCCTGATCCTGGTGGGGGACCCCCTCTGGCAGAACCACACTGATGCCTGCCCAGCCAGGGATGGGACTGTTGTTTTACCCTGGTTCTGAGCATGCCAGCTCTGTGTGTGTGCATGCATATGCAGGGGTGTGTGTGTGTGTGTGTGTGTGTGTGTGTGTGTGTGTGTGTAAGGCAGGAAAATATATTGATGTTCCTTCTGCTCCCCAGACGTGAGCAAGAGATTGCCCCCTCTTGCTCTTGGCTGGGACACAGGATCCTTCCAAGCCTGGAGGAAGATGACTCGGCCCCACTGTGTCCCGCTCAGGAAGGTCTGACAGATTAACCATTACCGGGGTCCCTTCCCCACCCCAACTCTGGATGACTGCCAGGCCCCTGGGTACTTCTAGACTCAGGACAGTAAACAGGGCTGGCCCATCACCATCCCATTCTTCTTGGGGTTCCCTAGGCCCTGCCACCAGCTAGCCACTGTGCGAGTGTGGGGCTTGCACAGCCTGGACTGGTTCCAGCTCCTCCCTGGGGCCTTGCTGACCGGGTGAGAGCAGATGGTGGGTGTGGGGACAGGGACACAGGCAGACAGGCGCCTTCTCCTGGCTCTCCCAGGCTCGAGGGGCAGCTGGCGTGAGGCTCCGAGCTCTGGCTTCCGCCTAAAGCTGGCAAGACTCATGGGAGGGGGCCGACTCAGCCCTGCACGCTCTTTGTCTGCCAGTGGGCATTCTAGCTCACTGCTGGGTAAAATTCACATACAGACAAAACAAACCTCCTTTCCACCCTGAGTGGGACAGTAGCTTGGAGTAGGCATTAAGGGAAGTGGTCACACCCACAGCTGAATTTCTTGTGGTGCAGGGTTGGGGTAGTGCTGGGTTCCTAGTGCAGGTGTGAGTGTTGGGGGGGCCTGGTCGACTAGGGATTGTGCTCACCTTTGGTTGGGGGTGGCCTGGCCTGGTGGCTAGCACCTGTGCATGCCCACTCTGTTTGGGACCTGCCCCTATTCCTCTTGTGCGTAAACGTGGGGCAGAGAGGGACTGGTTTCTTTCTCTTCCCCTTGTGTCTGTCTTAACTTCAAAGATAATAATTAGAGCTATTTTAGGCACTCAGAACAAACAAACAAAAAAACCAGATGGGATGCCATGAGCACCTGTGTACTCCCAGAGGGGTTAAGAACAAATCTTGCAAGTATATGGTTGACCCTCGAGCAACTGGTGGGTTAGGAGCACCGATGCCCGGCCTCCCTCCCTCCCTCGAAGTGGAAACCCGTGCATACTTCAGAGCCGGCCGTCCACGTAGCCTGTTCTGCATCCGCCGTTCAACCAACCCGTATCTGGGTTTGATGAATCCAGGAATTGAGGAATCCGTGGATGGAAAAAAAATTCACGCATAAGTGGACCCATGAGCAAGTTGTGTTGTGCAAGGCTCAGCTGCAAAGAAAGCTCGCGTCACCCTGCCCAGCACTGTTCCTATCCCCAGTGCCCTGTTCCGCCACAGTTCCCTGGAGGCCTTCAGAAAGCACCCACAGAAAGCCCCTGCCCGGTCTGTGTGCCTGCAGGCCCCCGGGCTTGTGCTCTCCCAACTGGCCTCATCCCCCTGCCCACCAGGTCTTGCGCCCAGGCCTTCCCAGCGCTTAACGTCAGCAGGCCTTTGACTTTCCGCCCATCTGACTGGGTGGGAAATGGGATCTCCTCGTGGCTCAGATTTGCGTTGCCCTGATGACTCGGAGGCCCCGCCTGGCATCCTCTCCTCCTCGAAAGCTGCCTATTCATGCCCATCTTTCAAGACTAAGTGTCCTGTGGTGTCTTTCTTCTCCCCCTTTGCCACTCCCATTACATGCTGCTGGCTGCCTCGGGTCTATGCCCCTATCTCCCCAATCGTGGGTGTCTCCTGTGACTCTCTGAAGTCCACACTGCATCACCCTGCCTACTGGTCCCCCAGCTGCCTCAGTCACCCCACACCAAGTCTTCTCCCAGATCTCCCCATTGTCGAGAGAGTCTCCCACTTGAACCCTGGGCACTTCTTCAGCCCGCACCCACCACTGCTTGGCATCTCTCCCATCTCTGTCCCCCCAGCCCTGGCCTCTGTTGCAGTTCAGGCCTTGCTGTGCATCCCTTGTCCCTTATAGCGGCCTCCCTGGCCCCAGCTCTGGCCCACTGTGCTATTGCTTGACCTGACAGTATGGTCTGGACTTCAGTTTCCCCCGCCTGACCCCAGCCCCTCTGCCCTCAGGTGCCCCCAGCACCCCCCACACCCATGTTGCAGACCTCCCACCCCCATCTGGTGGTGTGGGCCTGAGCCTTAGGCCTCGTGAGCAGTGAGCACGAGCTGCACTAGGCTCACCCACGGCTGCCTGTGGCCTGGCGTGTGGGCAGTCGGATCGGGAGCGGAGGGCAGCTTGGCTGGAGCCGGCTGGGCTGGCTGCAGGCTCTCTGACCGGGAGGAGGAGGGCCTGCTGCTGCCAAGAGGTGAACCCGCAGGCCTGCCCTTCCCGCAGGCGGGCCCAGGCATGGACGTAGCCAGGTCTCCCGGCTGAGACAGTGGGAGCCTCTTCCTGGTGCTGCCTTCCTCACTCTGGCGATGCTGGCACACTGGAGACGGGTTTTCCACTGCCCCATTTGGCACCCTCCCCCCTTCCGTCAGACTGCACCCTGGGCCATGGATTGGTGGAAAGTTCTTGGGCCCCGTCCCCACTGAAACTGCAGCTTGCCACCCCCGGGACAGTTGAAATGGACACCCTGAAATGTAGCCGGGGTTTGTCTTCAGTAAATGGCAATTGAGCGCAGCACAAAGGGGGCCTGTTGGTCTGAATGCCACCCGCCTGCGTCTCCCACGCCCGGCTCGTCTGGAGCCGAGTCCCGGGGGAGGCGGCGTGTGCCCCGGGCCTTCAGAAGACTGGAAAGTAGTGCCAGCTGCCCTTCCTGAGCAGCTCTGGCTGCCAGGCACCGGGGAACCCTTGTATCCTCTGACTCAGTTGTCCGCACTCCCCATGGAGGGAGCAGTAAGACTTTTACCCTGTTTTACATGTGGTGAAACTGAGGTTCCAGCTGAGCCGGGGTCCCACAGCCGCTTCTGCTAGATCTGAGGTTCAGCTCTACAGGAGGCTTAAGCCTGCTCCCTCCTCCACTCCCCAGCCTCCTCCAGTCAACTGCAGTGTGGCCAGAGGCCAATTTATCAATGCATCTCAACTTTTTCTAAGAACCCCCTTCTCTTCCTCTCTCTCTAGAGCTGAGCTGAGTCATAAAGGGGTGGCTGTCCCCGAGGCCTCCTCCCTTTCTTCCTGTTTGCCATTCTTCTCTCCTCTAATGGCCCCTTCCCCTTACTTAGGAGGCCTTGGGGTGGGAGGAGAGGGGGTGGGCTGCTTGCCTCTTCTCTCCGCTCCCTGCAGCCTCAGAAGTGATGTTGGGGCCAATGAATGCTGCCTTGGTTCCATAGAAATAACATGACTCTCCCAGAGGCCAGGGGTCTCACAAATGTTATTGCAGGCCTGGGCTGGGTAGTCCAGGGAGGAATGGACAGCTGCTGAGTCATGTGTGACTTTGGACAAGTCCCCAAACTCTCTACTCATCCAGTGCTCCCCCATAACATGACCATTTCCTCAGGTTTGTGAGGACACGTGAGGCCACAGACCCTCAAGGCCCACAGTAGCTCCTTCACGCTGGATACCGCTGGTGGTGTTGGGTGCAGGGAGGGAATGGGCAGCTGTGGGAGACTCCTGAAAACTAGGAGGAGCATTCCTTTGTCCTCTGAGCCGTGGCACGTATGCTTTCATACAGCGTTTCCAAATCTCAGGCTCTGTGGCCAGTGCCATGCTGGGGCCGGGTTCTCAGAGAGGAGAGACTGGAGCTTCACCTGGGGTTTCCCACAGGCTCCCCAAAGGCAAGATGAATATAAAGAAGAACTTATCCTTTTTCTGGCTCAGCCTATGATCCTGAGGTCTCTGTGGGCTAACTAAACATCCTGGAGACTTCCTGGAGGAGGAAGCATCGGGCTAGGAGTTCCATAGATGACTGGAATAGGTGAAGTGAACAGGTGGTGAAAAGGCACATTCAGGATGTGAGAGGTGGGTCAGTGAGGTGGGGGCCTGGGTCACCAGTGGCGAGGCCAGTTGGGGAACCTCCAAAGTCACTTGATGGCTGCTTCAGAGGGCTCACTGGCCAGTGCAGAAGTCAGACCAGCCAGGTGGAAAGCCACGGAGACAGAGAGCCAGCTGGCCGATCACCACAGCCCCACTCTGTCCTGAGGCCTGGGCCTCAAGGAGGTGAGAGAACCTTGTGGGCCCCTCGCCCTGTGGTCTGCATCACCACTTCATTCCATGGTGTTTACTGATCTCTTGTAGACACCAGGTATCCTTGTCACCACAGTGAACAAGACACGCCCAAGTCCCTATGCTCTTGGAGATGAATGAGGCGGGAGGTAGGGGGAGCACTGGGTGGAGTTTTATAGCTTTAGAAGGGGATATTGGAGCAGAAACTTGGAAGCGATGAGTCTGGATATTTGAGGGAAAAACATTCCCAGTAGAGGGAATAGTACAAGCAAAGGCCCAGAGGCTGTTGTGGGCCACCTGTGACCCAGTAGCCTGTAGAGGGGAGTGGGTGAGGGAGGGATGTAGCAGTGGAGGTGAGAGGCAAGGAGGGCCTAGAAGGCCATTGTACTAACTGCCATGGGGAGGCTTCAAGGATTTTCTCTTTCATATAATTTTTTTTAAGTTGAGGTTGAATTTGCACACCTTAAAATTCACCCATCTGAGGGCCTCCTTGATGGCACAGCGGGTTAAGTCTTAGCCTATGAAGCTATCGGCAGCCACTGCAGCACGAGTTCGATACCTGGCCGGGGAGCTTCCCACATGGTGCAGCAGACCTCTCCTGCCTCACCCGCTGCTCCCCTCAGCAGTGTATTTCTGATCTGCCTGTTCTGCTCCCCACTCTGTCTCTGGTGAATCTTCTCACCCACCCACCCCCACTCCTCTGGCATACGCCCCAGCTTGTATGCATACATAAAATGAGTCTTTAAAAAAATATATTCACCCATCTGAGCGTACAGCTTGATGGTCTTTAGCATAAACAGAGTCGGCAGCCATCACCACGATCTGGTTTGAGAACAATTCTACCATCCATCCACTTGGTAAATTCTCTTGTGTCTGTGGTGCTAAAATTCCTCAGAGGTGCAATCACGTGACATGTGGTCTTCTGTGCTGGTTTCTTTCATTTAGGGGAATGTTTCTAAGAATCTTCTAGTATGTTACATAGATCAGTAGTTCCTTACAATTGCTGAGAAGTGTTCTATGGTGTGAATTTGCAGGCCTCTGTGTATGTACTTACCGGTTGATAGACATTTGGGTTGTTTCCATTCTTTGGCTCTCATGAATAAATAAGATGTGGATTTTTTTCTTCTGCGAATCTTTGTGTGGACGTTTTCGTTTCTCTTGGGTGGTGGGGTCATATAGTAGGTATATATTTAACTTTTTCAGAAACTGTCGGTCTCCCAAAGTGCTTTTGCCCTTTTTCATTTCCATCAGCAGTTTGTGTTCTGGTTGCCACTCATCCTCATCAGTGCTTGATGTTGTCGACTTTTTCTGTCTTCCAGCCATTCTGCAGTGTGAGGTGGTGGCCCCTCAGGATCAGCCTTTTTCGCTCTGGCTTGCTCAGTGGGTCCCTCGCAGGCCGGGAGAGGCCAGTGCAGCCCCGCAGGCTCAGAGTGACATCCACAGCCCACAGGGCAGCTCCGTGTGCATGAGCTTCCCGGGAGGGCCAGGTTCTGTAGGGCAGGCGAGCAGCTACGTGCCCCAGCCTGACCACGTGACTCCAGGCCCCAGAATTCTCAGCTTGTCAGGGAATCAGTCGGGACTGGAATGTTGATTTGAGCCAGCACTCGGGGCCAGGCCAGAGCTGGCAGACGTACCTCCCTTGGGCATGTAGGTGCTGGCACTGTGTTCCCCGGTGCAGCTCACGTTTCTCTGCTCATGGCTGGTAGCCCCCTGCCCCCTCCAGGAGCTGTTCTTTCCCATGGCTGTATCAGGACGGGTAATAGTGTTGCTGCTTCATCCCGCTGGCCCAAGAGCCATTCTGAGGACACTTTTCTGTCATGAGCACATGGACTGGCTTCTGTGTTAGCTAGTCTCCCAGATAGGTTCAGACAAGAGAATACAATGTGGGGCCTCCCTGGTGGCGCAACGGGTTAAGTCTTGGCCTCTGAAGCTGTTCGCAGCCACTATAGCACGAGTTCAATATCCAGCCAGGGAGCTTCCCACATAGCACAGCAGACCTCTCCTGCCTCGCCCGCTGCTCCCCTCAGCAGTGTACTTCAGTCGATCTGCCTGTTCTGCTCCCCGCTCTGTCTCTGGTGAATCCTCTTACCACCCCACATTTCTGATCTACACCCCAGTTCTTGTGTGCATAAATAAATCTTTAAAAAAGAGAGAGAAAACAATATGTGTGTGTTGGGGGGGCAGAGAGTGAGAGACTTATTGGCTGATGTTAGTGAAGAGCTCAAGTGACTAGCTTCAGGCGCAGCTGGATCCAGGTGCTCTAAATCCAAGACTCAGCTCTGCTTCCTCTGTGCTGGCATGGTTCCCTGGCAGGCTCTCCCATGTGGTACTGGGATAGCCCTGCAGTTCCTGGCTTCCATCCCACGCTCAGGTGGCCCTGGAGCCAGGAGAGCCCTTCTTCCTAAGGTTACAGCCGGAGTCCAGCCCTGACAGTCCTTGCATCATGTGTTCGTCCCTCAACTAATCATGCGGGCTCTGCCCACGCCTGGGCCATGTGTCAACCTGTAGGTATGGAGGTTGAGGGTTAGCCCACACATCGTGTAGGTCAAGAGTGAAGAAAGGGGTCCTCTAACGGAATAATGTTCAGAGCCCAAGGTGGGCTAAAGCTGTGGCTGGTGAGGCAACATCCCCTGCTACGTCAGAGTTGCGTGCCCAGAGGGCATGGATTTCCCATGTGCCCAAGGTCCCCAGCGCACTTTCACCAAGAAGCTCCCACCCAGAAGCTCCATAGGTCCAGTAGGCTCTGAATTCCCTCTCCCCTCTGGACAGCGTGCTCCCAAAGGCCGAGGCTGTTTCCTGCCTGTGAGTCTGGGGTGGGGCAGTTCCTGGCTCAAAGTGAGCCCTCATAGGACATTTGGGACAGGAGAGGGTGTGCAGAAGATGGTGGGAGAGGAGGCCAGGAATGGTGGGTCTGTCTTTGGGCCTTTCCTCCAGTCCCCCTCAGGCAGCCCCAGATCACTGTCCCCAGTGCCCCGGACAGATCACCTTGGAGACAGGGGGCTTCCTCTCTCAGGAGTGTGTTCTGTCAAACACTGGTGCTCCCATGTGCCATGCATGTGGCCCCTCTCTCCTTAGTCACAAAGGCAGGGAGCTGTAGCAGGAAGGGCAGGCAGAGGGCACAGCAACCCTGCGGCTATGGGTTAAGGCAGGGGTCAGCTTGTCTGAGTGCATGTCCCTCCTCCTGGTGGAATCGCAGGTACAGGGCTGAGGAACCCGGGAGCTGGTATGTGCCCTGTGTGGCAGGGCTGGCTAATTCAATGGGGTTTTGTCTGCCTGGCTCTCATTAGGAGGGGTATGAGGTGTTGGCTGGTCCTGGAGGTTCTGAGGGCTTTTGGAAAGTGATCCACAGGCGCCCATGAGTCAGATTCCCCACTGTGCTGTGCTCTGCAGAGCGAGTCACGCCCAGCCTGTCTGTGGCCATGCTGCCCTGCGTGGCCGTGCTGTGGAGCCGCTGGGCTTAGTGCGGCCATTGCTGCAGACTCATAGGCCAGCTCGCCCCGATTCGTGCCTCCTGGGTTCAGAGGGAGGCGGAAAGCATGCCCATCCCGAGTTCAGCAGACCAGGATACATTACCTGGCAGCACTGCCATGCGGGGCCCACGCTTGCTGCCACTGCTCTGTGCCTCAGTTTCTCTATCTAGAGAAAAGGGGTGATGAAGGATTGAGGGCGCTGAGATCCCTTTGTTTTGGCTTCGGGGTGCTCTGGCATCTGGTGACGTTCTGACTGATCGCTGCCTTGTTCTGTCAGCAGGTGAGTGACGATGGCGGAGAGGATGTGATCTGCACCTCTCCACCCACCGAGTGGCGCCACCATGCAGAAGCCCAGCGGCCTGAAGCCCCCGGGCCGTGGGGGGAAGCACTCGAGTCCTGTGGGCCGGACATCTACCGGGTCAACCTCAGCCTCTGCTGCAGCGGCGGCCACAGGCTCCAAGGAAGGTATGCAAGGCCAAGGGTGGTGTGGTGAGCGGCCGATGAGGGGTGGTTCTTTTGAAAGAGCCCTGGAACACAGGGTGCCCTGTGACCAGCCGGAGTCCAGCGGTTCATGGGTATTCTTCTTCATGTATGACTGTGACCCCTTAAAAACTAACTAGCACCCTCGTGGGCAGAGGGTGTCAGCAGGGCCTCTTATTTTGTATGTGCGTTGTTCCTCTTCTTGCTCCCCAGCTCTCAGAGGCAGGTGCCTCTGTTGGTTTCACTTAGGGATGAAGAAATGAGGTCCAGGAGGCATGGCAGTGTGCCCAAGGTCACTCAGCCAGTAACACGGCCAGGACTCAAACTCCAGCCCCCACTGGCCTCTCACGCCCGCTCGTTCCCCTTCCAGGCTAACACTGTCCGGTGGCGCCAGCCCCAGCCTCCCACCCATCCCATCACCTGCCACCCAGAAGCTCACCCTTAGCCTTTCCAGACCTGAGCTCCAGTCTTCCGCCTGGTGGGCAGAGGGTGCCAGCAGGTCAGTGGCACCAGCTCTGTGGACAAATGGGTAGAAAGAGCTATTAATTGTTTGCTTTTTCTGATGATGAAAGTAAGATGGCCCATGCCACTTTGGTAAGATGACGCCAGGGTGACATTGCCTATAATCACACCCCCTAAAGACTATTACTACTTTGGTTTATGTCCATATATTTTTTTTTGTTACCTGTTTGCCACTATGCTTCATATACAAGCACAGTGCTTGTATATACATGTATATATGTATGTATCCTACATACATGGTGCTGCATACACAAGCAATCTGCTATTTTTTTTTAAGATTTGTTTTTATTTATGCATACAAGAACTGGGAGTTAGAGGGGCTGAGAGGATTCACCAGAGACAGAGTGGGGAGCAGAATAGGCAGATCTACTGAAATACACTGCTGAGGGGAGCAGTGGGTGAGAGAGAAGAGGTCTGCTGTGCCATGTGGGTTAGCTCTCCCTGGCCGGGGATTGAATCATGCTGCAATGGCTGGAAATAGCTTGATGGTGCTGACTTTAAGCCCTGTGCCACCAGGGATGCCCACAAGCCATCTGCTATTAAAAAAGAATATGATCAGGTGAAGTTTTTCATGTCATAAAAACATCATGTCAGCATTTTTAATGATTGTAAAATATTCTGTTCATTTGACAATTATAAGTCAGGAGCCTGCTTTGTTGACACCATTCTTAACAGCAGAACTGAGCAAAAACAGATGCATATGGCCCCAGCCGTGAGGCATGGGGTGGGGGTAGCTTCTAGTCTGATGGGGGAGCCCGAGTATCATATAACAGGGGCCCATCCAGATCCAGGGAGTCAGCAAAGCCTTTCCTGTGTAGGGACACATTTGCTGAGGTCTGGAGAGTGACAGTTCATTAGATGAAGAAGGGAGGGAATTCCAGGCAGAAGGAACGGCGTGTGCAAAGACTCAGAGGCAGAAGGGAGCATGGTGAGTGTAAGGGAGGAATAAGAATGTGAGCATGAGCACTGTTCACAATAGCAAAGGTATGGAAGCAACCCAGATGCCCCAAAATAGATAACTGGATCCAGAAGATGTGGTACATATACACAGTGGAGTACTATTCAGCATGGAAAGAAGATAAACACATGCAATTTGCAGCGACATGGATGGAATTAGAGGGAATCATACTCAGTGAAATAAGCCAGAAAGAAAAAGAAAAATATCGAATGGTTTCACTTATAACAGGACTATAGGGAGGCTGGGTGGGAGAGAGACACTCAACGGTGGGTGGGGGGGGGGAGAGGGGAGGATAAGGGCACAAAATGGAAGAGAGGAGAATACAGGGGACCATGGAGATGGATCACGGGTGAATTGATGGTGGGCTGCCCAAGGGGAATACAAAATGTAAAAGACATAAATAACAATAAAAAAAAAAGAGAAAAAAAAAAGAATGTAAGCATGGCTGGAACATGACTGGGGAGAAGAATGGTGGTGAGGTGGGAGTGAACCAAACTGGAGACAGTTTGGGTGGTGTGGGGAGTTTTCCTTCCATCTTAACCACAGTGGGGACTTGCTGGTGGGTTTTAAATCAAAATGAGTGTGTTAGAGAGAATTAGAACATTTTCCTTACCCATTTTCTGGAGTTGAAAATTGTTTCTTGTGTTTCACTTTGATAAATGATACTGTGATGGATATCTTCAGGCACCTGATTAGGACAGAAGTTCTGAGGTGCTAAAACAGCCAGAGGTTAGACAATCTGGGCCCTGGGTGGCATCAAGGAAAGGCACAGGCAGTTGGCAGAACAAGGTGCTGACAGAGCCAAAGAACCAGTGAAAAAATGGAGGAGGAGGCTGTGCTGTGTGTCCGTAGGCAAGTGGATAGGCTCATTTGAAGGTCCAGATACCCCCTCCACAGTGACAAATTCCCTTTTATTCACGAGAGGCATTCCTGAGCAAACAGAAGAAAATATAGGAAAGGAAACAGAAGTGAAAGGATATTTCAGGCGGGGAAATGGGTGATGTAAAGGCCCTGAGGCAGGAGTGAACATCTTAAGAAGAGAAGACATGTCTGTGTAGGGGTTGGAGAGGGAGGCAGAGGCAGATCATGAAGGCCGGGGGGTTAGGGTAAGTGTGATGGGAGCTGTTGAAGGATGTCAGCATAGGAATGACTGGGCCTTGTTCAAATTCCTCAGGCCACTGTGGGGAGAACAGTGTGGGGGTGAAGAGCAGGGTGGGGAGACCAGTGAGTAGGCATTAGTCATGGCACTCAGTGCCATGGCTAGGAGAGGTCAAGGGACTGACGACCATGAGTGGGCTGTCAGGGAAGACTTCCTGGAGGAAGCATGAATGAGCTGAGCCTTGTGGAGAGAGAGAAGTGGGACCTGAAGATAGTGGTGGAAAAACATGGGCAAAGGCACCAAGTGGGCTTGAGCTCCCCAGTGCAGGAGTAGGGGTGGAGGAGTCCACTAGCTGGAGAAGGCTTTAGCTAGGCCTGCCCTGACCCTCTTCTCTACTGGAGAGAACCCTGTAGCACCGTCTGGGTTCTTTCCTGTTGGCCTTTCTCTGCTTAGAAGGTCCTGAATTCTGGCTCTGTACTAGCTCTAATGCCCCTCCTGGTTCTACCCTGCTGTGTGACCCTGGATGAGTTACTTAACCTCTCTGAGCCACTAATGGGATAACATCTCTTTGAGGGAATCAAGTGAGTTAATGAATGTGAAGTGCCTATAGGTACAGAAAACTCATTTATAGAGTAATTTTCTTTTCCTTTCACCCATGCAAATCTCATAACAGAAAAATGTTAAAGCAAAAAAAGAAGAAACATCTTTTACTCCTCTACTTAGTCTAGTCCCAGCCACCAATGTTATATATTCCTTTCCAATCTTTTTTCCCATTGCACAGGTTGTTTTTTAGGCAATTAAATCAACTATACCTGATTTTTTCCTTTCATTTCATTTTTTCATTGCATTCTATAGACTGTGCCTCCTTGGGCACCGACAGTATCTTCTTTGTCATATTGTCTGTATAGTAGTCCCTGCAGGGGACCACAGGGTGACATGCTGGGGGCTTCCTACTCACAATGCCTGTGGTCTGGGAGGCGCTGAGGTCAGCGCTGGGTGGTCTGACTCTGCATGGCCTCCACGGGCTGGGCTGCCCAGAGATGAATGCCCCATTGATTAGAGCCCCAACCCCTCACCCGCCCATTCTGGCTTGGGGAGGGTGCTTGGACAGGCTGCAGCTGGGCTTGGTAGTGCCCTCCCAGTCTCTTTGGCTCCCCGCAGGTCAGAGGAGACACCCAGGCTGGGGAGGGCATAGATCAGGTAGTGAGACCCCAGAGAGGAAGGGAGCTGTGGCCTGCAGAGCTGCTTTTGTTCCTATCCCCGGGCCGCCTCTGGAGAGGAGGAACAGATGGAAGTGCCAGGGAGGGCAGTGCCTCCTCCGACTCCTGCGGGGCCCTCCAGCTCCCTCACCCACCCAGGGAACTGGTCGTTTGCCCTCCACTGCTGGAGCGCCTGGCCCACCTGAGTGTGTGGCAGGCGCCTGAGCACTGTGAGCTGGGTCCAGTGGAGGCGGGAGCCTGGTGCTGGCTTAGCAGGGCGGTGACAAGCTGGAGTCTGTGCTGGGAATCAGGGCAGTGGCTGGCTCCCAAAGCATGAGCTCAGCCTCTGGCAGAGGGTCTGGCCAGGGGCCGGGCCTGGACCGATGCCCCTGCCCCCCGCCCATGTTGATGGGGGCCTCTGTTCATGCCCAGAGCTATGACCCAGAGCGGCAGGGCCATTCGGGGCATCTCTCGTGCCAGGAGGTGGCCAGGGCTGGAGAGGTGGTCAGAGCAGGGTGGAGGGGGCGGTCTGGGACCCACCTGTGGTCACAGACTCGAATGGGGCGGTGTGTTGGGCAGCCCAGCTGGGTGGGACAGAGCACCCTGGAGGCTGATTCAGAGAAGGCGGTCAGGCCCAGGAGGTGACTTTAGTACGAAGGTCTGAGTGAGGAGCAAGAACCAAGTCAGCCGAGCTTGGGGAGAGAGCGCGCAGGCAGAGGCGCGTGGCTGGAAGGCCCGCCCCTTGCAATGTCTGAGGACCGCAGAGCAGCTGGTTGCTGGGACTAGAGGCAGGAGCCAGGACCCTGCAGGGCCCTGGGGCGCTGCGACTAGGGGGGCCTGGTATTTGGAATTACCCAGGGCCTGAGGGGAGGAGAAGGGGCTGTCGGCAGAGACCAGGTGGGACCTGGAGCGGTTGTGGAGGGGCCTGCGCCAGCAGGTTGTAGAATCGTCATGATAGTTACTATTACTGTACTAGCGCCCATAGTGTTTTCGAGACTCTGACAATGTCTGAGTCCCATCTTACAGTAGAGAAGATTGGGGATCACAAAGGGAATTGCCCCAAGTCACCTGGCTAAGTAAATGGCACAGGCACAGGAACCAAACTCTGCATTCCTGGGGAAGAGGGGAACACGGCAGGCAGGCTGTGAACAGCTTAGCCATTCCCTGGGGTTCGGTCTCAGTGGGAGCAGGCCAGGCCATGGATGTCCCCTTCACCCTAATAAGGAGGGCTTGGGGGTGACCTGGGGAGGCCTTGCAGGGCTGCA
This sequence comes from Scalopus aquaticus, assembly GCA_004024925.1. Taxonomy (NCBI): domain Eukaryota; kingdom Metazoa; phylum Chordata; class Mammalia; order Eulipotyphla; family Talpidae; genus Scalopus; species Scalopus aquaticus. The sequence continues at coordinate 401,913 of PVIJ01000020.1, read as the reverse complement.
GTTGAGCTCCTTCGCTGGCATGGGCGGGTCCGTACAGGGTCCAGCCCCAGAGATGTCCCATCTGTGTAAGAAGCAGGCTCTAGTGAACATCTCGTCCCCTTCTTCCTCGTCAGTAGCCCACCGGTAGAGCTTCTTCTCACTTCTGTTTTAGAGACGAGAGTACCAAGGCTTGCAGCTCTTCACTGAGCGGCCCGGAGTCATGGCGCCAGAGGACCACAAGGCTGGCGTGGAGGCACATCCTGGGCTGGCTCAGGCCTCTGGCACCTGCTGCCTCCCCCACTCCAGGGATGGGGCCGGGGTTCTGAGTCCAGTCCCAGCTCTGCACGCTTGGCTCACACCTGGCCCTGTGGGATGACCAATCTGTTCTCATTAGGTCACAGCTGTCCCCAAATGTGCTTGTGACCTTTTATCATGCTGGGGACCCAGGAGGTAAAGGACAAGCGTTGGGGGCACCCTCTCAGACAGGAAGTGAGCCACTTGGGGCTCACTTCTGTCCTGCACCCCTGACGTCCCACCCAGGACTGGTCACACAGTTCTGGTTCTGGCTTACTAGACGAGGACCAGCTGTCCCTGTACCCTGTGGGTGTTCATACTTGGGAGTCATACCTAAGTAGCTGAGGTGTGACCACAGCATGCAGCTCCAGCCTTAGACACTGACCCGACTCTATCTCTGGAAGACTATGGCTTTCTGGGAGGGCAGGTGGTAGCATCCCTGTTTTGTTGGTTTTTTTTTTTAAAGATTTATTTATTTATGCATACAAGCTGGGGTGCAGGCCAGAGGTGTGGGGGTGGTGAGAGGATTCATCAGAGACAGAGTGATGAGCAGAACAGTTAGACTGACTGAAGCACACTGCTGAGGGGAGCAGCGGGCCAGACAGGAGAGGTCTGCTGCGCCATATAGGAATCTCCCTGGCCGAGTATTGAACTCGTGCTGCAGTGGCTCTGGATAGCTTGATAGTGCTGCGCTTAACCCGTTGCGCCACCAGGGAGGCCTAGCATCCCTGTTTTAAGGGGCCTGTCTGAGACACTGTAAGCCTGAGCAGAACCAGGACCAGTGTCCAGCCCTTGCTCCCACCGAGCCAGCGCTAGCCCCTGGCAGCACTGCACTCACCCCCTTCAAGGTCAGCCTCTCCAGCTGCCTCCCCTGACCACATCCTAAACTTTTTAATGGCATCAGGATGGGAAAAACCAAGCTGAGCTTTTCTGTGGCTGGACTGCAGGGCGGGCGGGGGCAGGGCAGCCTCCTAATGCTCCTGACGTTGTCCAGTATCGATTGGGGGCGGGGGCCTAACTGCCAGCGCCTGCCTACCCGCCCGCCTGCCCGCCCGCCCAGCTGCCCACCCGCAGCCCGTGGAGTTGTCTCCATGGGGAGCTGGCTCTGCTCTTCCCAGGGTAAGCCTCCCACATCTTTCTTTCCCGGTTCCCTGGGTTCCTGGCAGAGTGTGGTGGTGGGGACTTTGTCCGCCTGGTTTGGGAGTAGCTGGAGTGAAAGGGGCTTCTGAGTTCCATTTGGCTCGGAGAAGATGATTAAGCCCAAGCGTGGCCGGTGAAGGTCCCTTCTTCAGGGATGACTGATTTGAGGCTGCACAGCAGGTAGGCCCGGCCTGGGCGGCCGCCCTCAGTGAACAGTTCTTGGTTAGGGTGGGTTGTGCAGGCTGCTCTCAGCCTCCCCTGGAGGTCATGTTGGCAGGCTGAGGGCTCACTCAGGCAGGGCCCTGGAGGAATGCTCTGGGGAGTCCAGCCTTCCTTCCCGACCGCTGCCTTGAGCACCTGCTGGGGGAAAGGGGCGCTCGAGCAGAAAACTGCTGAATGTTTCTGGGGCATTTATGTATGTTGCTTTGGGGTCCCCAGGGAAAGGAGGTGAGAGTCATGGTCAGGCTTGTCCTCAGCCTGGTCTGGGGCTCCAGGGATGGAGAGGGGTTCGGTGTGGACCCCACATTCTAGGGCTTGTGTTCTGGGTGGGGCAGATGTGTCTCCTGCATCCTAGGAGGAGGGCTGTGCGAACCAAGGAGAAGAGTCCAGTGGGGTTTCTGCCCAGCGAGGGGTGCTGGAGGTGGTGTGGACGGCAGGCAGGGTTTCCTTGGGAGACACAGGAAAGAGCCCCACTCCAAGGCCAGGGTGACCGTGTTCTGCCTGGGACAGCCCTATTTCTGCATGTGGTCTTGGCATGAGGCTGTAATAATAGCACCTCCGTCCTCCCCAGGTGTCTGGTTGGGGATAATAGATGATGTGGTCACCTTATTTATAGCCCCTCCTGAGCAGTCACAGTGCTCATTTGCACATTAAAGGCTTGAAAAGTTCTGCAGCAAAATAACCTGAACTTTGTTTACGCTGCCATTTCTCTAGCTTATTTGAAATTGGAAGTTAAATTTTTTTTCGCAGTATCTCTTAACACCCTGTGGAACTATGTTCTGTGGAACATTCAGGGACCTGACCGCCACCTTGGGGGAGTAGGTCCTGTCCATGTGTTTCTCCCTCCCTGGCCTTTGGGGGTGGAAGATGGGCGCCGTCCTGCCCCTCACTTCATGGCGTATTGTCTCTGTGGTCCCTGCAAAGTGCCTCTGTTTTTGTTTCCTTTTATAAATCGACTCCCTTTTGCCCTGTGCCCTGTTCCCACTCCCCCTCCCGCAGGCTTTCGAGGCCCTGTGCTGCATGGGGACCCTCTGGAACACTTTCTTTCAGCTCACATCAGAAACACTTTCCCTCGCAACCTGGAAGAATTATTTTCTAAGGGCGTTTGACATTCTGAAAGCCTTGACCATATTTATGTAATTGCTGTCCTTTGGGGGACACTTAGATTTAGGGTTTTTGCTTTTGAATAACAATATAGTCAGTTTTCCAAATTATTTCTTTGGGACATGGGCCAAAGATTAAAGTCCTCATTTTCTTCTTTTTTAATATTGTATTTCAATTTTGTATTCATTTTATTACAAAAGTAACATGAGCATTGTAAGAGGCAAAAAGGTTAAGGCAAAAAGTGAAGGTGACAGTGATTGTGAGATTGGTTTGCATTTCACTGATGGCTCTGGGGGTCTTGTAGGGACACCCTTTTGAGGCCAGGTGTGAAGTCTCAGGAGGGACTGCTGACACCCCAGGGCAGTGTGGACTTGGGGCTTTCTTTTTTTTTTAATTTATTTATGCATTCAAACTGGGGTGTAGGCCAGAGGTATGGGGGGGCGAGAGGATTCACCAGAGTCAGAGTGGGGAGCAGAACAGGCAGATCTACTGAAATACACTGCTGAGGGGAGCAGCGGGCGAGGCAGGAGAGGTCTGCTGCGCCATGTGGGAAGCTCCCTGACCCGGGATTGAACTCGTGCTGCAGTGGCTCTGGATAGCTTCACAGGGCTGCACTTAACCCGTTGTACCACCAGGGAGGCCCTTGGGAGTTACTTTTTCTGTGGAATTGCTAGTTCTTAATAAATTCCTGGATTGAGGGGGGCAGGGTAAGGGTACAGGAATGAGAGTTTGTGACCTGAGTAAATGGGTGGGTAGGGGGTCTCTTCCAGATGAGGAGGACAGAGGAGAACTCTTGGAATCACTTTGGTTCTGAGTATTGAGTGTGAGCTCCTGGGCAATACCTGGGAGAAGGCAGCTGCTGGAAGTGTGGGCCGGTGCCCAGGGAAGAGCTCTGGACCAGAGACAACTGGGACCCAGTTTGCTGTACATCTTACTGTGTCCTTTGGTTTTCTACAAGACTTTAGTGAGATTTTACTAGTGTCTTAAAAAAAAAAAAAAGCTGAAATAAGGCAACATATAAGCAGTGGCTAAAGCTGCAGGGGCCTAGATTATAGGGGAACATGCTGTAGATGAGGGTTCCCAGGTGCTGGCCTGGGAAGAAGGGCATTTTCTGGCCCTAGTCCCCGTCCTTTGTGTCCTATATTGGACACAGGCCAAAGATTTGGGGCTCCTGTCCCCTCTTTTGTCTTTTACTTTTGGGGTCTATAGAGAACTTGGAGGGTTATGGGCTAGGCTGGGACCCATGCCATTGACCCATGATGGCTCACAGGAACCAGTGGTGAAATTGTCAGGAATTTTGCAAGCTAGATTTTGAAACTTTTTCCTTTTTTTTATTTAAAAAGTCAGATTGTGTGAGCTTATCATTAAATAAATTTCTTTAAAAGCTCAGATTTTGGGCCTCTCTGGTGGCACAACGGGTTGAGTCTCAGCCTCTGAGGTTGTCCGCAGCCGATGCAGCATGAGTTCGATCCCCAGCCCTAGGAGATTCCCACATGGCGCAGCAGACCTCTCCTGCCTCGCCTACTGCTTCACTCAGCAGTGTACTTCAGTCAGTCTGGCTGTTCTGCTTCCCACTCTGTCTCTGGTGAGTCCTCTCACCACCCTGCATCTCTGGCCTGTACCCCAGTTCTTGTATGCATAAATCAATCTTTAAAAAAAATAAAAGCTCCGATTTTGAGTTTATAATTAAAGAAATTCCATTAAAAGCATAGGTAGTAAATATTAAAAACTCATGACTTCTAGTAGTACTTCTAGTAGTATTTATACCACTAATACTTCCTGTATTTTACAACAGGTAAAATACTACATTTCACTGCTAGTAAGATCTGGCAGTATTGTGTTTGGGGCTATTTACACCGTGGTGGACATGCTGTATAATCTCTTCCCAGCTCCATGTTCAGAGACACCATGTTGGAGCTGGCAATTGGCCAGAGGGGGAGAATTTACATCATGGAAATTAGCAAATATTCCTCTGTAAAAAAGGTTTACAAGGGATATGTTCCAAGACACCCCCCCCCAGAAAACTGGGGGGATGCCTGAAACCAGAGGTAGTACCAAACTCTCTGCAGATTTTTTTCCTACACATACATACCTATAACTTTTAATTTGTGAGTTGGATATAGTAAGAGATTAACAACAACTAATAATAAAGTAGAACAAGATATAATGAAAGTTATATGAATGTGGTCTCTAGCTCTCAAAATATCTTACTGAATACAATATTATCAGACCTCAAGTAACTGAAACCATGGATGGGGGGCTGTATTTATCCTTCTCCTGGAGAGCTAGCTGCTAAACCTTCACCGGCCGCCAGCGCCAGAACACTATGGAGGGAGGATTGGACGGAGCCGGCCTGGTGAGGATGCCCAGCAGGGGGCAGCAGAGAGACCAGATCAGGGAGCCCTGGTGGAGGGTGGACAACAGGGCTGGGCAGCACCGGGCAGGGAGGGGCCGAGCAGGGCAGCTGTGGCGGTCATGGCAGCCTCACTGTGAGCGGCTTCTGCAGCAGGACAGGTTGGGAGCTGGGGGTCTGGAGGGGGGCAAGCCATACAGGCATTTAGGCATATACATGCATAGGACAAAGTCTGGAAAAACCCACACCAAGATAGTAATTGTGGCTACGTTTGTATAATGGAAACTACAGGTGCTTTAATTTTTTTTAGAAATGGAGAACCTGTGCTTTCCGTTTTTCTGCAGTGGACTTGAATGATCTGTGTCTCCACATTTAAATAGTGTGCGAAAAGGTTGTTTGCTGCAAAGGAGTTGGGGGGGTCATAGCAGGAGAGGGTGGGTGAGGGAAGCCTTTCTTTTGTGAGTTAGGGGGATCTGGAGGGAGCAGGAAAGGGTAAAGATGGTAGGGAGGTGAGTCTCAGAGGGGGTGAAGGTTTGCTTCTGAAAAAAGAAAGGGTTCTTAGTTTTCCTCTAGAAATATGGGAGAATGGGGAGACTCAGGGAGGTACAAAAGTGGAAGAGAGACCAGGTGGACTGGAAAGTGTCCAGAGTGAGCCTCCGTCCCTGCTGTTGGGGACCTGAGGCTCCAGGCGCCCCTCACAGAGGCACTGTGGGCGCCCCCAGGAGTGAGGTGGACCCTGTTCAGCTTGCATGGGGGCTCTGCTGCCTGCCGTGGGCTGGGTGCTGGCGGAGAAACAGCTCTCCTGAGACTGACACACGTGGGTGAAGGTAGGCGGTGAATCTCTGCAAGGAGAGAGGAGTAGAGGGCGATGCTAGCTCTGAGGTGAGGCAGTCAGGGAAGGCTTCTCGGAGGAGGTCAGGGGGCTGACTGGGCAGGAGCCTCTGAGGTGTGCTCCGCTCGGGTATGCTTTCTCTCCCCGCCCGGGCCCACCGGGGTCTTGGTCCCTTCCTATTGGGGAGGCTGAATTGTAGCTTGTTCCTATGTCTCCCCAACCCCAGGCCCTGCTGGGTGCCTGTTTGTCCAGCATCTCAGTGACAGGGTCCCTGGTGGCTGAGATCGGGCTGGAAGGGAAAAGAAAAGGCTGGGCTGAACTCCCCAGCAGGCAGTCGAGGTCCTCGGGGAAGGAGGGGAGGCAGTGCCCTCCGCCTGCGCGCCCCACCCGTCCCCCAGCGGTCAGGCCACCAGCTGCTGCTGCAGCCACTCCACACCACAGCCTTTAGCCCTTTTCATCAAAATTTCTACTTTGAACTTGAAACTGGAGTCAGTTCCCTCGCGCCACTCGTCTGGGGACAGCATCAGCTGCTTGGGGGAGGCTTAAGTCTGCCATTGCCCTTTGCCGCCTTGGGTGTTTGCTGAGTCTTTGCTGCTCTGTGCAGGAGATGGGGGGGTGGGGCAGACACAGACCCTGCCCTTAGGAAGCTTCTAGCACCTGCCTGGGAGCCTGTGGCCCTGGGAGCCCACCCGTGGACCTGCCCAGATAGCTCTAACCACACACAGCAGCTCTGGGAGGAAGGTGGGTCTGGGAACTATCAGTGCCCACCCAACCCTTGCCGTGCCTGATCTAGCCAGTTGTTGTCCCAGGGGGAAACCGAGGCCCAGAAACCAGAAGGGACTTGCCACCGTGTTTCTGCTGGCTTCCTAGAGGAAAGGGGGCCCCTGCTGGGGTTTTTCCTCACCGCCTCACCCTCCGGCAGCTGAGAGCATCCCGGTGGGAGGGGGATTTCATGAGGGTTTGTCTCTGTGAAGCTGGGCAGCCCAGGGCACCCGTGGGGGGAAACAGCAGCGTGATTGCCCAGGCTTGGAACCTGGATTTTAGCAGCTGTTGAAACAACTGGCTCCTGGGCCTGTGACCCCTGGGAGGGGCAGGCTGGGATGAAGGCGATTACCTGAGGGTCTGCCTGGGCTGGGACAGCTGGCGAGGAGGACAGCTGAGCGGGCGGCTTCTTGCCAAGAATAGCCCCACGGGTCCCTCGATCTGGCGCCCCCTCTGTGCTCTGAGGACAGGTAGGGACAGGCCCTGACCTGGCCACTGCCGGTCAGTTCAGTTATTGGACATCATAGAGCCTCCGGCCCGGGGACATCTGGAAGACGCTGAAAGGGAACTGACGCCTGCTCAACACCTACCGTGTGTGCCTTCAGGGGGCCATCTCCCTCCTGCAGGGTAATTTCAGCCACTTCTGTTTCCTCATCTTCAAAAAAGAACATGACATATAGAAAGTGCCCATTTTCTAAGTGGCAGCTGCTATTTTAATAAAGAGCTTGAACACCTTGCTGTTGGCAGGCCCAGAGCTCCCCGGCACTTACATGTAATGAGGTGCCCAGGGGTGGGGAGCCGTCCAGTTTCTAGTTGCCTCCCCCCGTGGCCGCTTTTCAGAGCAACTTCCCCTGAGGAAGGGGCCCTCCTGGCTAGTGAGGGGCGTCGGGAGGGAGAGCCACCGTGGGGCTCCACCTCCCCTGAAGCTCCTTGTAATACAGGCAGACGAGGTCTGTGAGCCGACGACCCACTTGCCAAACACGCCCCCCCGCCCCCCGTTTTACCCAAGGAGGGCCACATGCCTGGCTTTGCCAGAACCTGCCGGGAACCCTTCTCCTGGGCCTGTTGTGTGTGTGTGTGTGTGTTTTAAGATTTATTTATTTATGCATACAAACTGGGGTGTAGGCCACAGGTATGGGGCGGTGAGAGGATTCACCAGACAGAGTGGGGAGCAGAACAGGCAGATCTGCTGAAATACACTGCTGAGGGGAGCAGCGGGCGAGGCAGGAGAGGTCTGCTGGCCATATGGGAATCTCCCCGGCCGGTATCGAACTCCTGCTGCAGTGGCTCTGGACAGCTTCACAGTGCTGCGCTCAACCCATTGCGCCACCAGGGAGGCCCCACCTGTTGTTTTTAAAGCTATTTGAATCCCTCAGTTTCGGTATAAATCATTCCAATCATAAAGACAGCACCAGTCAAAGTTTATTGTGCGCTGTGTGCGCACCGCCCTCGGCTTTATGTCCATCACGGCCAGCGGCCTTGGCACAGAGGTGCAGGTGAGGAGTCCCAGCTGGGGCTGTGGGCAGCTGGGTTGGAGAGCAGATCTGTGGGGCCCCAGCTACTGTGGCCTCCACCTAGTGGGGTCTCTGTGATAGAAGAGAAGAGTCTGGGGCCCCCCAACCGGAAGAAACCGGAGAGGACGTCCTTATGGAGGAGGAATGAAAGACCAGATTGTTTCCTGCTTGTAGGGAAGTGCAAGGTATGGCCAGATTCCAAGCACTGGTCATTCAGGGGAGTGCAGGATTCGGGATGATTGTGGTTTGGGGCTTGGTATGTTAGGTGCTTAGTGCACTTTTGTTGAAATCTGCACTGGCCTTTGGCCAGAGCCTGGCCCTGCTGTCTACTGCACGGGGCCTAGATAAAGCCTCAGTTTCTTCATCTGTAAAATGGGGATAACAAAATCACTTCATAGCAGTAATTTTGAGAGTCAGGTGACCTGTGGTACGTCAGCTTCTTAGCAGAGCATCGGTTGATGGGTGTGACTGTGGCTATTGATACAGTTCAGCATTCAGACTTGTTAACTGCCCAGGGGAGGTGACCCCTCATCCTTGGTCAGAGCTCCCCATCCTGGTTGCCCAAGCTCAGGGCAGGGGGGTGGATGTGTATTCCCATCACTGCCGCCAGGGGCCCAGAGGGAGAACCTGCATGCTTGGTCTTGTATGGTGGGCCCCTGCCTTGGAGTTGTGTGGCTTCCCCAGCCCCAAGATGCTGTGATCACGTGGTTGGCTTCCAGCCCTGGAGAGCAGTGACAGCGCCCTGTCACATTGTCCCCACCCTATTTCACCAGCCCATAATCTCTGGAGTTCTGGAGGAGAAGGATGAGACCTCTCTGCCTAGTGTTTGGTCTGGCAGGAAGGGGAGGCAGCCTCCAGACCTTGAGGTACGAACAGGTGGGCTTCGGAGGGCTTACCTACACAACAGGTCTGCCCGGGGCCCAGGAGCCAAACATGAAGCAGGGGTGGATCCCTGCTTTCCTTTTCTGAGTGACCTGGAGCAAGTTACTTCCCTCCCTTTCTTTTCTGCTGGTGTAGTACATTGGCGCCTAGGTCTGGAAGGCAGGCCCTTTCTATGGCTTGAGTACCAAATCTGCTGTGTGGCCTTGGGCAAGGCCCTTGCCTCTCTGAGCCTCAGGTTCATTCTTCCTATTAGAAGGGATTGGACCAGGGAGATCCAAGGAGTTCAGTCCTAGGAGTATCTGAGTTTCCGCTTCCTCCCCACTTTTCCTGGTCTGTCCTCCCTGATGCTTAGGGCTGCAGCCTGGGGCGGGGAGTCAGGAAAAGGGAGGCTCAGAGCTGAGGAAGAGGCTCCTTGCCCAAGGGGCCTGTGACTGGCTGGCTCAAGGAACAGGTTGGGAGCCTTGTATTATGCCCAGGAAGAGTAGGGCACAGAGACCACTCATAAGATCTGAGTCCCACCCAGGACCATGGGAGGCTTCTGGTTAACAGCTGAGGGCCTGAGCCCCCCAGGATAGAGAGGAGGCAGCTTACAACCCTTGGCAATGGTTCATCCCTGGCCCTCGATTTTGAGTGACCTTATAACAGTGAACACTTGCTTCTTGGGGGTACTTTTCTGAGCTTTAATCCTTGCAATTTTCCAGAGGGGCTGGAAGAACAGGGAGAGACCTAGGGACGCCCAGGATCCAAGAATGAAATCCGCCCAAGGCCACCTTGCTAGCCACATCTACCTCAGTTTCCCCACCAGTAAGCTGGCCCTGGCATCTTCCAGCTTAACCCTGTGCCCCTCTCCTTGTTCCTCAGGCTCCCCCCTGCACAAGCAGGCCTCCGGCCCCTCCTCTGCGGCCACAGCTGCTGCCCCTGAGAAGCCCGGGCAGAAGACAGCTGAGGTGGGCGATGACTTCCTGGGGGACTTCGTGGTTGGCGAGCGGGTGTGGGTGAACGGTGTGAAGCCAGGCGTGGTGCAGTACCTGGGTGAGACGCAGTTTGCGCCTGGCCAGTGGGCTGGCGTGGTGCTGGACGACCCGGTGGGCAAGAACGATGGCGCTGTGGGCGGTGTGCGCTACTTCGAGTGCCCAGCCCTGCAGGGCATCTTCACGCGGCCCTCCAAGCTGACCCGGCAGCCCACGGCCGAGGGCTCGGGCAGCGATGCCCACTCGGTGGAGTCGCTCACTGCCCAGAACCTGTCCCTGCATTCGGGTACAGCCACACCCCCGCTGACCAGCCGTGTCATCCCGCTGCGGGAGAGCGTCCTCAACAGCTCCGTCAAGACGGGCAACGAGTCGGGCTCCAACCTCTCGGACAGTGGCTCTGTGAAGCGGGGTGACAAGGACCTGCGCCTGGGAGACCGCGTGCTGGTGAGTTCTCCCCCACACTGCTCCCCTATGTGAGCAAGCTGGACCCTGGAGGCTCGGCAGGGGGCTATCTAGGGGCCTTAGACTGGTTTCACGTGGAGACACCTACTCCTCATCAGAACCACAGAATGAGCAGGGCGGTTGGTAAAGTGGGCTCTAGAGGGTATTGCTGTGTGACCCTGGGCAAGTCTCTTAACCTTTCTGGGCCTCAGTCTTCCCATCTATAAAATGAGAATTTTAGTAGGACAGCCCTCAAGGGTATAATGGGCTAATATGTGTAATGCCTTTAGATAGCGCCTGGCAAGTGTGGCGCTAGCTGTTATCAGCACTGTCCCTTGATCCAGCTCACCAACACGGATGTGCTTTCAACACCCCTGGCCCAGGGCAGCGCGGTGGAGATACTACTCAGCTGTAGTGCAGCTTGATCGCTGTTGCTGGGGAGGGGAGATGTGGCTCACAGGGGCCACAGTCTTCCTGCCAGGCCCCGCTTCTCTGGTGGTCCCAGCTGTTGAGGCCAGGTGGGAAGAAGCAGTAGCCCCCAGCCCTTCAGAGTCTGGATTCGTCCTTCTGCAGTCTGAGCGCAGCAGTATCTTCCCGGCACCTGAAGTGGGCCAGACCTTGTCTGGGGGTGACAGCATGGGGCCATTTCCTGCTGTGCAAATCCAGGTGATCCTGAGCTGCCCCCGACCGCCACGACCACAGTGTGGGGAAAGGGGGAATACACAGGGGCAGCCCCTGAGTGCGTGTCATGCCTGGGGTGCGAGAGGCCAATGGAGGTGGTCCGTTGATGGAAAGGTCCTTGTATTCGGATCAGGGAGCCTTCCCGAAGGAGTGGGTGGGGAGCCGTGCCTGGGACCCCCGGGCTGGGTGGGGCAGGGCCAAGGGACCCCAGGTCCCAGAGTGGGGACCACAGGCGGGTATCGTTCCCAGATATCCTCTCTCTCCACCCCACAGGTTCCTCCTGGAGGCAAGGGGTAAGAAGATAGGTATGCCCATTGCTCCATTGAATCCTGAAGCCTGCACTGTGATGTGATAGTACTGTGCCCATTTTGTGAATTGCAAAACTGAGCCTCAAAGAACTTTAATCACTGTCTGAGGTGATAGGTCAGAGCTAATATTGAGCCAGTCCCCCAAGTCTGCCTTCTGATCCATGAACCTCTCTAGCCTGGTGGTCTCTGGGCTCTGCCCCACCCCCACCCCCATGGCTAGTTTGCCATTCTGATTCCTTAGGGGCAGAACTCCCTAGTGAGCTGGTGGGGAGTCTGACCATACTTGCTCCCTGCCCTCAGCAGCTTATAGTATCAGGACCGGGGGGCGGGGTAGACGAGACCTTGGTCTGTGTGAAGAATTTCCTTATGGACTCTAAATGCAATGAGGAGGCTTTGAGAGCTGATGTATCTGGAGGCTTTACCTGGTGGTGGGCTTCCTCAGGACAGGTGTTAAGACTGAGGTTGGGGAATAGTATGGTACTGGCCGTGCGGTGGGGTCAGAGCATGATGCTGGCCAGAGACTGGTGGCCGGAGAGACTTGAGAAACGGAGAAAAGAGCAGGAGGCTGAGCAGGTAGCAGAGGGAGCAGGGCAGGGTAGCACCCAAGGCTGGGTCAAATGCACAGGCCAGGGTGCTTCTCCAAGAACAGGGGAGCTGTGGAGGTTCTGCACAGCTGCGTGAGCTGATTCACATTTAAGTACAACACTTGCTGCTTGGTGGAGACAGGAGGAAGGGGACAAGAGAGGATGTGGGGTGGGTTTTGAGGGGGTGTCCTGGACTTGCTGTGGCTGGACTCCTGGGGTCCCTGTGTCTTCTTGCCCAGGCAAAAAGGTTCATGTTGCCTAAGCTGTCCTTGGGGCTGCTGTCCTTGAGGCTCTGAGTCTGAATGAAGGCACCAGCTGACCGTGGCCATGCTGGGAAATTCAACCCACATCCTTGCCTTTTGTGCTACTTTCCAGTTCTGTGATGCCGGGCAGGTCACTTAACTGAGCCGCCGCCTCTTATTCCTTCATCCATGTATCATCTGTCCCTTCAGTGAACCAGGCACAGATAACACCCTGCCGCTCCTTCATTCTCTCCTTTGCTCCGATGTGGCAGGCTGACTCCGCTCGCGGGCCTCCCACGGCCTGCTGCTCCACTTCTCGAGGCCTCTGATGTTATCCCTGTTAGGCCTTGTCAGCCACCTGGAACAACAGCCTTTACTTGTTGACTCCTCTAAGGTCTATTTCCCTCCCAGTGGGGAGCTCCATGAGGAGGGATCTTGTCTGCTTGGTTCACGTGGCTGTGCCCCCAGTGTCCAAGCAGGTCCTCGTGCGAGGAAAACGCTCACGCCTCCCTGCTGAGTGGGGGCTTGTGGCTCGCCAGGTGTCCTGAGGGAGGGAGGCACAGGTGCACCGTCTGGGGGCTTGACAGGCTCTCTGAGCCCCAGACACCCCTCCTAGCTGTTGTTCAGGTCAGTGGCCGTGGTCAGGGAGGGGACTGCTGCCTTGGTCTCATCTCCCTGAAGGTGAGATGCATCCACTCACTTACCGCCCTTCAGACCAGTGTTCTTGCTAACGACCCTCTCCCTCATTCCCTTGCTCCTGCCCTCACCCACAGTGTCCGGCAGGTGCTGCTCCAGACCTTGGGCCCCAGCCCCCATTGTACACTCCCAGCAGCCTTGTGAGATGGGGGCCTCTCCCCATTCTCTGCTGACAGAGCTGGGCAGCCGAGTCCCTCCTCTCCCCATGAGGCATGAGTGTTTATTTTAAGCAAGTTACTAGTTTTGACTTCCTCAGAGGAAAGTCCCTGAGAAACCTGAATTCCACCTGCCGCTGCCATTGCTTTGAGTCCAGCTTCTAGTTGGTGCTTGGCCCAAGCAAGCGGGACTCCAGCCCCACAGATAAGGGAGGGGCTGGTGGGAGGAGGGGGTGTGGCACTCATCCTGGGGAGACAAACTGGGCCTGACATGTGGGGGGTGGACGTGAGAGAGCCTTTTGTCAGGCAGAGCACCAGGAGCTTCATGCGTGGCTGATGGGGATGCAAATGGTGCGCTTGGGACCGTTTGGCCTTATCTCCCGAAAGTAAACACACTCTTACTACATATAGCTCAAATAAGTCAAAAACATCTGCACACAACCAGCACGTGAATATTTATAGTTGCTTTATCCAAAATTGGTAAAACATGGACGCAACCAAGATGTCCTTCAGTAGGCGAATGGAGAGATAAACTGGCCCAGGTACACCCAGATGATAGAGTATTATTCAAGGCTGAAAAGAATGAGCTGTCAAGCCATGAAAAGAGATGCAAGAGCCTTAAGTGCATGCTGCCAAGCAGGAGGTCAGACGGAAAAGGCCCCACGCTGAGACACCAACTGTGTGACATTCTGTGAAAGGCAATACTTTGGGGACTCTAAAAAGATCAGTTGTTGCTGGGGGTGAGGGGTGGGGCGAAGGGTGAGGTTGTCAATGGGCCGCGCAGGGGGGTTTCTGACAGTAAAACTACTCTATGTGCGTCTTTATGGGTGGACTTGTTTCCTTACATACTTATGAAAATGTACAGCACCAGAAGTGAGCCCTAATGGAAACTCTGGACTTAGGTAATAATGATGCACCCATATGGGATCCTTGTACCAAATACGTCATTTAACATATCAAAGAAGAGTAGATGAGGGGAGCATACGGAACTCCGTGTTTCCTGCTAAAATTTTCTGTAAACCTAGAGCTGCTCCAAAAATAGTCCTAATTTTTTTTTTTTTTAAGATTTTTTATTTATCCATACAAGCTGGGGTACAGGCCAGAGGCGTGGGGCAGCGAGAGGGTTCACCAGAGACAGAGTGGGGAGCAGAACAGGCAGATCAGAGATACACTGCTGAGGGGAGCAGCGGGCGAGGCAGGAGAGGTCTGCCGCGCCATGTGGGAATCTCCCTGGCCGGGCGTCGAACTCGCGTTGCCACTGCTGATAACTCCACAGCGCAGCGCTCAACCGCTGCACCACCGGGGAGGCCCCAATAGTCCTAATTTTTTTAAGTAAAAAATTAAAATATAAAAATTGAAAACCTTAGAGGGTAAGGCCTAGCACATACAAGGTGGGATTCTGGGGAGTTGAGTTTCCAGAGGTCGTGCTGACTCTGGGGGCGTGTCAGGCCCATCTCTGGAAACTTGTCTGTTTCTGCTGTTCTCCCATTGCTGTGGTTCAGCCCCTGGCTCTGCTGTGCTGGAGGAGGAGGGACAGGCTAAGGATTCTGGTCCCAGGCCGCTGAGGACTGAGGGAGGAGTAGCACCCCCCTGTGGCTTGTGCGCATTAGTGGTGCTGTTCTAGTCCAAGACGCCCCCACCTGAGGGCGGGGCCCCAGGAGGACAGGCCTGGCAGTTGAGCCCAGCTGGGATAGAGAGGCGGCTGGTGTAGTAAGAAGAGTGAGGCCCACCCACCTCTGACTACTCTGGACCTCAGTCCCTTCATCCAGTAATGAGTGGACACTGCTGCCCCACAGAATTGTGAGGTTTAGGATTTGGGTCTTCAGTGTGCTTGGTGCCTCTTGGATATGGAAAAATGGCGGGGGTGGTTAAGTGAGTTTTAATTAGGGGGTGAAGTGATTTTTTTAAAAAAGATATTACAGCCTTGAGGACAAGAGACTAGGAGACAGCAGCAATCACACTGGAAATCCCGCCCAGCTGAGGCCACAGACAGCAGCGGAGAGAGCAGAGGAAGAAATCGGCGCTCCCCTTAGAGACCCGGATCTCGGGAATCAGCCGAGGTGGCCTCTGCAAACAGGGCTGGTGTTGGTGCTAGAGAGGAATTGGTTGAAAATGGGTGGAAGTCTTGAGACTCCCATCCCTGCCTTGGGCCCCCTGCCCGATAATGTCCCTCAGGCAAGTGTCTGGGATGGATGCGTGTCTCCTGAAAGGGTCAGATTGAACCCCAGGCAGGTTGGGCTCAAAAGAGATGATTAAGTGAGTATTTTTCTCCCCAAAACTGATCCCTTGTCCACATCATCTTCTTCCTCACTCAACTCCCAGGACACTAATGGCCACCAACCTGTGCCCTTCATGGTGGGGAGCACCAGAAAGCTCTCTGGAGAAAACAGCCCTTCCTCTGAGAAATGAGAAGGGCAATGTAGGCATTAAATGCAAACAGCACACCGCTGAATATATGACTGAGTACTCTGACTGTGAGAACTCTGGGAACCCAAAACTTTGATTACAGGTATAAGAAACTCTGAGAAGCATTAGAAGCTACATTTAAGGAAATCTCTCAGAAAGTAGAGCCAAAAGGCAGATGCAGAACAGGAAAGAAAAATGAGAGCGCCTGACCAGACGCTCCAACTTTTAAATGTTACTGGTTACAGAAAGCGAGAACAGAGGGAAAGTTGGGTGGGTGGCTGTCAAATACATCGTTAGAGAAAATTCCCCAGATGGGCAGGGTTTCTGGGTGAAAGGCCCACACCAACGCACCCCACTATGGAACTGCACAGGCACAGAGAGGAGGTCCTGCGGGCTCTGGGTGGAAAGATAGGTCCGCAGAAAGAACTGGGACTCAGTATAGCTTTGAACTTCTCAACAGCAACACTGGACCCTTTGAAACTCTGAAGGAAGGGGCCCATCAAATGATCATTCATGAGTGGGGAGACAGAGAATGGAGAGCAGGTGTTCACACAACTTGTACATGAATTTTCACAACAGTGATGTTCCTAACAACCAAAAAGTGGACACAATCCAGATGGCCCTCAACAGAGGGCCAAGGTGGACAAGATGTGGTGCATATAATCGACCATAAGAAGGAATGAAGAACTGATGCTGATGCACTTTGAAAACATGCTAAAGGAAAGAAGCCAAGCACAAAAGGCTACATATTCATATTATATGATTCCGTTTATAGAAATGTCCAGAATAAGCAAATCTGTGGAGACAAAAAGTAGATGAGTGGTTGCCAGGAGCTGGCGAGGGGGATAGACAGCAATTTCTGCTGGGTACAGAATTTTCTTGGGAGTGATAAAAATGTTACAGAATTAGATAAGAGTGATGGTTGTGAATGTACGAAAATCACTGAATTATACATTTTTAAATGAATAAAATGGTGAATTTTATGTTAAAAAACAAGGATAGGATAAAACTATTTTCAGATATGCAAAGGCTCAAGTATTTCATTTCCTCAAGCACCTTTTCTGAGAAAACTCTGAGAGGATGTGCTCTACCACAAAGACCGAGTAGAACAAGACATGGCTGGTGGGGGGTGCGGAGCTGTGTTTGGGCCAAGCTGACGCCTCACTTTCTTGCCTCACCTTCTTGTTAGGATGTCAGCAATTTTCCCTCAAATTGAAAAGTCCAGAAGTAGCCATGTAAGCATGTCAGAAATACGGAGGTAAATACAAAAAAATTCAACGTTGTAACAAGTTAAAACCATTTGCTTCTGGGGAGAGATGGGAAACCTTCTAGAACTTTTTAAGGCTTTGGAAGTGCTTGACTGTGTGTGACTTCAATTTTTAAAAATTTAAACTTTTCTATGGTAATAGTCATACTTTTTATTGACCTGTCCTGTAAGTTTTTATAGTTGTGCTAAAACACACAGAGCATAAGATGTAATCTCTTAGCTACTTTTAAGCATATGGTTCAGTAGTGTTAAGTACATCCACACCGTTGTACAACAGAGCTACAGATCTTTTTCATCTTGCAAAACTGAAATTCTATCCTCCATCTCCCTCTCCCTCCACCTGACTCTGGCAACCACCATTCAAACTACTTTTAAGGGTAACATTTTGAGACACTGGTATATGCAAAAACACTTTTTATAGATGAAGATTCTGAAGCTCAGAGATGTTGGGTAACTTGCCTAAGCTCACACAGCTTGTAAATTGGCAGCATTTGAAAGCAAATCTATCTGTCTTTCCGAAAGTTCTTGCATGGGACAGCACTGGGAAGCCATGGTTATATGACCTGTGTTCATCCTGTCTGTCTTTGGGCCTCTCCCCTGCTTCCCTTTGCCCTGTAGACTGGAAGGGAGGGTGGAATAAGTCTGGGCATCAGGCGCCTGTGCCATCTCTGCCTCTGCCCACTGCATCCTCTAGACCTGAGTCTCTCCGTGTGCCAACAGGTTGGTGGTACGAAGACTGGCGTGGTGCGGTACGTGGGGGAGACAGACTTTGCCAAGGGCGAGTGGTGTGGCGTGGAGCTGGACGAGCCCCTTGGGAAGAATGATGGGGCGGTGGCGGGCACCAGGTACGGTTGGCTTCTCTGGGGAGTGTGGGTGGGGACTCCCCTTTGCCTGTTCTAGGTGCAGGGGATGGGGCATCTGAGGCAGCCAGTGCTGAGTGTGTGGGTGGCTGTGCCAAATGCTATGGTATAGGTGCTGCCTCCTCCCTCCTGTCACAACAGCCCAGCAGGTGGTGTAAATACCATTCCCATTTTATAGATGAAAGAACAAAGGCCAGAGAGGTCGTTGCTCAAGGTCACACAGAGTCATGGGCAAGTGGTAGAAGAGTCTTCGGTCCCACACATGGCTAAGAGGGGCAGGAGCACTAGCAAGGGGGAAGCAGTGGTCCCTGCCTTTGGGACATCCTCTGGGTGGCACAGGAAATAATCACAGTGCCTGAAGAAGTGGCTGCGAGAGGCTGTGTCTGGGCTCGTGGGCCCGGGGAGTGAGGTGATGGGTGAGCAGTGTCTGGCAGGGGTGTGTGTCTAAGGCTAGGTGGCCTGGGACCTGTGGTGGGCGTCCTGGGCTGGTTCCTGTGCCCTGCTGAGGCTGACGGCTCTGAGGAGAGGTGCAGGCCAGGCTACCAGGGGAAGAGCCTGACATGGGCCAGACCTTGAAGGAAGGCAGGGCTTGCTTTTAGAAGTGACCAGAAGAAGGGGGGCAGGCCAGTGGCAGTCTGAGCAAAAATCCCACATGGGGAGAAGGGGGACGGGGTGGCAGTTTCAAAGTGGGTCAGAAACTGGACTGGACTAGCTCCCCTGGCCATGTGTGGACTGCTTGAGCAGAGAGGTATTGAGAGAAGAGGATCCAGCGTCATTGCCATGGCAACACGATGCTTTCCTGTTTCTAAGATGACTGTTTCTCCTAATTCATTCTTGTTCTCAGAATTTGGGGCAAGTTGGACATCCCCACCCCCAGGTGTCCTAGGCTTTTGCTTCTCCATGCAGGGAGCCCCATGGGCAGAGAGCCGATGGGATTCCTGGAGGCTGAGGGTGGTTCCAGGCCAGCCATGAGAGCACAGCTGTGACATGGCTGTGAATGGCATGTAGGAGCCCAGCACCGTGGGTTTTCGAGCCTAGCAGACTGGCAGGGAGGTCTTATCCCTGCTTTGCCAATTAACCAGCTGCTTGGCTGCAGGCGAGTTACTTCACCTCTCTGAGCCTCAGCCTCCTCATCTGTGAAATGTAGAATGACAGAGTGGTTGGGGAGCACAATAAGCATTTATGGAGAGGGACTGGCACGGAGCAGATACTCGGGAACTATTATTCCTTCACCCCCAAGATACATACCCAGTGACTGCCCGTGGCTGTGGAGTTTCAGGTCCTACTCACCTTTGCTTTCTTTCTGGGAGACCTGTCAGTGTCAAGTGTGTGGTTGAAGGAGCCCTGAGGAGGAACCTCTCTCTTGGACTCTGAAGTGATGGGGAAGACCCCTGAGGCCCGAGGCTCCAGGTTGTGGGGCTGTGATAGCAGCGTGGGTCTCTCCTGCCTCCGTAGGTACTTCCAGTGCCCACCCAAGTTTGGTCTCTTCGCGCCCATCCACAAGGTAATCCGCATCGGCTTCCCATCCACCAGCCCTGCCAAGGCCAAGAAGACCAAGCGTATGGCCATGGGAGTCTCAGCTCTGACCCACAGCCCCAGCAGTTCCTCCATCAGCTCTGTCAGCTCTGTGGCCTCTTCTGTGGGGGGCAGGCCCAGCCGCAGTGGCCTGGTGAGTGTGGGGCTGGGGAGGGGTACCCTGGTGTGTGTATGGAGGGTGGGGTTCGAGGGGTCTAAGTATCCTAGTCTGCCCCTGACTTGCTCTGAGCCCAATTGGGGGTCTTGAACAAAGAGGAAAGTACATACCTTTTAATAGGGAAGTTGGTCCATTTACATTTATTGTTATTTTTATATTATCGTCTTGTCAGCCGCCTAACCCTTCCCTGGGGGTTAAAGAGGATCACATTGATACAGGACAGGTCTTACAGGTGCAGAGCAGGTCCTACAGGTGCAGGGCCGTGGGTTCAGAAAGTCTGCCCAGTAACCCTGGGTGAGGGTGGAGGGCCTCTGTCCAGGCTCAGTCCAGGACTGGAGCTTCTTCCTGGTCCAGAAGAAGGTAGCCCAGGCAAGGGAGTTCGCATGAGGTAGAAATCTCAGCACTGTGACTCCCAGGAGCGCTGGGCTGGGGGGAGTTCCCCAAATCTTAGACATCATGATACCTCTCATGTAAGTAGGGTCAGAGTGACGAGGGCACTGGTGGGGAGGAGCAGGACCCTGGGTGTGAGGTACTGGGGCCCCACCTGCTAGGTAGCTGTGGGTTAACTGGGCGCCACTCCAGCTCCTGAGTCCCTCCATGCCCATGCCTTCCCGCAGCTCACGGAGACCTCTTCGAGATACGCCCGCAAGATCTCCGGCACAACTGCCTTGCAAGAGGCGCTGAAGGAGAAGCAGCAGCACATCGAGCAGTTGCTGGCTGAGCGGGACCTGGAGCGGGCCGAGGTGGCCAAGGCCACGAGCCACATCTGCGAGGTGGAGAAGGAGATCGCTCTGCTGAAGGCCCAGCACGAGCAGGTGGGTGGCAGACCAGGCAGCGGGGGCACTCAGAGGGCACCACTGGCCTCCTGGAACCAGTCTTGCAGGTTACTCATGCTCAGAGAGGAGAACCTGGTCATGCAGAGAAATAGCAAGCCGTGCATCACAGGGCCCTCCTCTCCTCATTGCCCTCTGGCCTGGTGCTTTTCCTTCCAGTGCATGTACTTTCAGGACCTGGACAGCAGCTCGCGCGTGCGGCCTCTCCTGCTGCCTGCAGTGCGGGCATTTTCTAGGTCATGGAAAATTCTGCCCCACTCAGTGACAGCCTTGCTGTTTATAACGGGCTATGACCTTACTGATGTGACCAGCCCCTGCTGTTATTTAGGTTGTTTCCAATTTCTCGATTTTTCTAAATAATACCCTTGTAAACATTTTGTGTACAGTTGTCTACATTTTAGATCTTGCTTTGAACAGATTATGGGTCGGGTATCAGGGAGGTACACCCTCTCCCCTGGCCTTCAGTCTGCTGCCGACATAGGTCTGCTGTCCTCCCCGGTGTTTGTCCCGAGAGCCCCATCCTGGGCCTCTGTCCCCACCGGGGGCTGGCTCACCCCTCCCTCGTTGCTGGGATTAAGGCCAGGCTCATGTGTGTCCCATGATAGGGATCTTCACAGGACAACAACCTGGTGCCCAATTAAAGATTGAGGGAGGTATTGGGGTGCTCGGTATTGGGGGCCGGTAAACCTGTGGTTGCCACTGGGCAAGGCCTGCCTTTGCCTCCTGGTACTCTTCCCCCTCGCCTCTTGACTCACATCCATGCCCAGCTAGGAATGGCAGGGGATGGGGTGGCCAGGGATCCCGGCCTCGCCGCTTGCATCAGCCCTGCCTGTCTGCCACCCACACTGGTCCCCAGGAGGAGGCTGACCCTGTCCTGGCCCTCGCATGGGGCCCAGTATGTTGCAGAAGCGGAGGAGAAACTGCAGCGAGCCCGGCTGCTGGTGGAGAGCGTGCGGAAAGAGAAGGTAGATCTGTCCAACCAGCTGGAGGAGGAGCGGAGGTGAGCATGCGATTCCAGGACTAGTGACATGAGCTCTGTGACCTCAGTCTTCTCTATAAAGTGGGGTGAAGGTCCCCACTCCACAGGCTTTTGGGAGGATTTACAGGATAGCTAAAGTGAGCCACCCAGCACAGATGAACTATGGAAGGGGCCGTGCTCCTTCATTGATCATGTGGGGTTCACTGTTCTTGCCCACTGGCTTGTGCAGTGTATGGTGAGAATGCCCCGGGGGCGCCTTCTCCGGTCGGGTGCCCCAAGGTGGAGGTGCACAGTGTTTCCCATCCATGAGCCAGCTCAAGTCCAGGGAGCGCCCGCCCTGGGCCCTGCGAACAGGGCTCACAGCCAGTGTCCTGAAGCCCCGCTCCCTTTTCACATGTCCGGAAGCAGGCTCAGAGAAGCCGCAGCCACTGGACCCCGAAGCACCTTGCATCTAGGTGCTCGACCCAGCTCACCTCTCTCGACCTCACAATTAGCCCAGGAGGCAGGGGTCACCCAAGTCACAGATGGGAAGCCTGAGGGACGAGCCTGAGGCCACCAGCCTGCTAGCAGTGATGCTGGCTCCGTCTGTCCTGCACAGTGGCCGCTTGGGTGTGCTTGTGTCTGTGACCCTGACTTCTGGGTCACCTGGTGGGACACGGCTGGCAGGGATGGGGTTTCCCTTCGCCCAGGAACTTCTGTCTTTGGCTGATTCTGCAGCCCTCCCTCCCCACGCCCCTGCAGCAGACAGCCCCCACCCTCAGCACCCCTTCACCTTGGGTCTGTTTTTGGGCTTGCAGCCCAGGCATGTTTCCACAGTCTGTTGTAACCGTCTGACTTGGGGAGAGGAGGGCTTATTTATATCTGCCCGAGACGGCTGTCGGGGCCCACACATCTGGTTCCCATGGTGATGCGCTTGATACTGACAAACAAAAACACATCTTTAAGATGCTGTGGGAGTTGTGTTTGGGAAAGGTCTGGGTGCAAGTCCCAGCATTGCCTGTACTCGCTGTGTGACCTTTGGCAGGTTGCTTGCCCTTTCTGGGCCTCGGTTTCCCCAGCTGTATGCTGGACTCTGTGAGGAGGCCTCAGTAAGAGCAGCTTTGTAAGCTGTGTCTATGTCTCTTCCCTGCACTATCTCGGCATGTGTGAGGGTGATTTTCAATCTCTCTGAGGGGGGCCCCATGCCTGCCGCAGGGTGTGGGGAGCCCTCCACATCAGGACACAGCCTAAGGAGTAGAGATTGGGACTCTTGCCCCTGATTTGGGGGCCTGAGGATAGGAGAGTGGGGTCAGCGGGGAAAGAAGCCCACTTTCCTTCCCCTTCCCACGCCACACTCCAGATTGTTCCATGTGTCAGTCTGTCTCTGCAGTGATGAAAGCAGAGCTGGCGCTGGTAGCACTGTGCTTCTATTCTCAGTCCATCTGCCATTTTCCCCACCACTGCCCTGGGGAAGAAGGCTGTTGATTGAACACTCCTGCTTCAGAGAAGTTGGTGGTTTCTGCACAGCCCCGGTCGAGAGGCTGGGAGGACTGCAAGTTTTCCAAGAAGTCCTGCTCCCAGTGGTCTGAGCGTGGACTCTGGGCCATCCGATGGCGCCCCTCTCAGGGCTGACTCGCAGAGCCCACCACTCTGGGTGAAGCCCACTCAGCACCCTCTCCCCCCACAGGAAGGTGGAGGACCTGCAGTTCCGAGTGGAGGAGGAGTCTATCACCAAAGGAGACCTGGAGGTAACAGGCAAAGGCCCACCCCCGGCTCGCTGGGCACCCTGGGCTTCGCCCTGGAAGAACAAATGGCTGTGGGGGCCAGGGAGTGACTCTGGGCCCCCTGGGAGGGGGTTGGGGCAATTGGAAGGGAGAAAAAGGGAGCTCCCTGGGAGAGCAGGGAGGGGCAGGTCAGGACTCAGAGGTGTCAGAGAATGGGGAGGGCCCAGCTCCAGGCATCTGAGGGGCGGCGTTTGTTGTCATTCATTGGGTGGGATGTACCTTGCTAAGGCCCTTCCTGCCACACCCCCTCTATTCCCTCCCCCCGCCCAAGGATATAAGAGAGAATGGCTGGAGCTGTCAGATGGGGCAGGAGATGGTGAGTTCAGTCCCTCTCCACGCTCTGACCTGGCCCTAGCTGGTCTTGGGCAGCCTCTTCCCTTTAGCTGCTCATCTATAATACGAGTTGAACTAGGTCATGATTCTCAAGATGGAGAATTCATCACTTTGAGGACCTGTCCAGATACAGGATGCTGGGCCCTGGCCTCAGATTGGCCGCTTATTAGGTCTGGGTGCAGCTTGAGGATTTGCACCCCTGGCAGGTTCCAGGTGATGTGCGCCTAGGGCCCAGCCTCTGGGAATCACTGCACTAGGTCATTTCTGAGCTCGAATGGGAAATTATGGTTTTTAATTCTATAAAAGAGCCGTGTTAAGCCCCCAGTGACTTCCAGAGTTCAGTTAAGGTGTGTGGTGGTCATGTCCCTGGACGGCCCCAGCTGGATGTGTGTGGTCTGTGTAGACTCTGCTGCCAGGTGCCCCTGTTGGAGCAGATTTTAGTGTCTAAGCTTAAATGGATGTGTCAGGGCACAGTTCAGTGTGGGGACCCCGGGCCCAGGGTCAGGATGTTCTGATGGATGTGTCCCTCTTAGTCCAGAGGGCAGATCGTGTGGTTACATTTGGCTGACTTCCTGCAGGGCACCTGGGGGTGGGCTTCTGGAATAAGTCCCCGTGGTTGCAAGAAACAGAGACCCTTCCTACCAATTCCATCAAAAGGAGGTTTGGCTCCAGGGAAATGTCATAACCACAGCCCCAGGCAGTTCAGGGAACTGGACCAGGAAACAGCGTCAGGGGCCAAGTCTGGTCTTCCCCACTCAGCCTCTCCCTCTTCTCATGACTCCTGGTTTGGTTGTCTGTCTCATGGTGTCTCCAGTCTCTGGGCCCTCCCATCTCACCCTCCCACACCAATCAGCTGCCAGCCGAACTCACAAGGCAATCTGATTGGCCCCAGGCTCACCAGTGGGCTAGCTGGCTTTGGATCAAGCGTCCACACGGATCCTATCAGCCCAGTCTGGGAGGGGTAGAGGTGGGGTGGGATGGAGGACAGCTAAGTCGGGAGAAGGGGAAGAGAGTTCCTTTGTTTATGATTCTATTGTGACCCTATTCATGGCAACTGGAAGGCAAATTGACCCAAAGTCCACTCATCCCCACACATCCTACAAGTCAAAAACAAAACCCAGAATACCTTCTGAGCGCCTCTTCCTCCCATCTCCCTGCTCTTCTGCCTTTACTCCCCCAGCTGCACCAGCTGTCCCAGTCTCATTTCTCGTTCCCCACCACCCCCCCAACCTCAAGTATTAGCTTGTCCAGGGCAGAGCTTGTCTGGAGGCCAGTCGCTACTCTGTCTGCATTCTCCCTGACACCTTTCAGTCTGTGGCTTTAAATGCCCTTTAGAAGCCCACAAATATCTTGTTGGCCCCCAACTCAACCCTGGCGTGCCTACCCAACAGCACCCCCAGGATGATTAAGGAACAGGACCCCAGAGTAGCCTCCTGGGGCTGCAGTAACAACTTATCACAACTAGGTGGCTTACAACTTAGGTGGATTCTCTTGCAGTTCTGGAGGGAGACGTCCAAAGCACAGGTGTGGGTGGGTTGGGTGCCCATTGGGTCCCTCTGTGGACTCTGCAGGACACTGGCTCTCCCGGCTTACAGCTGCTCGGCTTACAGCTGAGTCGCTGCCTTCCTCCCTCTCACTGGCCTCCCCCATCTGTTCCTGGGTCTCCTCATCTGGCCTTCTTTTAACACTTTGTGTGCCAGTGCCCTTTAAATTTACCAGCCCTTGGGGCTGGCCATTTTGTGTGCCACTGCATGAATGGTATAAGCATTCAATAAAACACACACAACTCCTGAACTACTGGATATTAAAAAAACTGTAATATCTCTCATAAAACACCTTACACTTTCACCAAAACAGTGTGTAAAGCTTCTAGACTGAGTACAATAAAAGAAATAGATCCTAATAGTTCCAAGTAAATCCACCATGGCGTGAAAAACCAGAGACTAGATGAACACGTATTAATACGTGAGCGGACCACAAAGTGATAAGGGTACCAGTCGTTGGATTTGGGGCCCGTCTTAATCCAATATGACCTCAACTAACTACATGTACAAAGATCCCATTCCAAGCAAGGTCACATTCCAAGGTCCCAGGTGGATAGGAGATTGGCGGACACTGTACCCCAGTATAGCATCCCACATATAATGTATCCAGGACAGACCTTTCAATTTATTCCTGGCTCCCCCTAACACCACCACTTTATCTTTCCTGTCTCAGTGACTCACCCCACAATCCATACGGTTGTACAGGCCCACAGCTCAAATTCATCTTTTTTTTTAATATTAAATGAGAAAGTTATTTTTATTCATATTTCATAACGCATCGCCACAGTGGCTCCCACACCAGCCTTCACGCATACATTTATTTCCCTGACATTTAAGTTTCCACCATGTCATCTCTGACCAATTTGTCACAGCGAAGCTATTCAGCGTGCCCCAGCTTAGTGTTACAGGTCAAATTCATCTTGACTTAGGTTTACCCTTCGTCCGTCCACCAGAAATCCTCTTGGCCTGGCCTCCAAAATGACCTTCATCGCACGGCCACCTCTCTGGGCCAGGCCCTTGCCTTGCCTTGGACGGCCTCATGACCTGTGCCTTGCAGGCCCTTCTGTCTTCTTGATTGTTCCTTCACTGTTCATTCTCCAAACATTTTTTTAAAAATTTAATGGTAGGAAATTTTGAACCTACCCTGAAGGAGAGGGGACGGTGAGACGACCCCACTTACTTAGCACGCAGCTACAGCGATCATCAGTTCACCTTGTTTCAGCTGTCCCCCACCCAGCCCCTCTCCTGTTACTGGGAAACCAACTAGAGACAGGCCCAAATCACTTAAAAGCACCATTGAGTCCTGCTTCACCCCTGCTTACACATCTTGTGCCATCAACCCAGGTACAAGCAGCTCTGTGGAGTGGCCAGAGGGGCCGTAGGCACCAGCTCTGCCTCACAAACCTGTTGCAGGGAGGGGGAACTCCTCTCTGCTTCAGGAACACCTCAGTTTCTGTCCTTCCCTCTGAGCTTCTGCACAGTTTCCTCTGCCTGAAACACTTCTCCACCCTCTGCTCAGTCAGTGGTCCCTGCTTCTCCTTTGGGTCTCCCCTTAAGTTGTATTTCTCAGCAGGTCCTCCACTGCCCCCACCCCCCAGTTTGGCCTGCACCTCACTTACCCTCCGCCTGGAGCTCTGTTCTTGGCCTGAATCATAACTGAAGTGATTGTCCCTAATCATTTATTGTTGGTGGACCTCCCCAGAATGGAAGCTTCGGGATGTCATGTCCCCCGTGCGTCAGCAGGGCCGGGGCTTGGGAACATGCCTTCCCAGGAGGGGGGCTCTTGGGCCCCAGGCTGGGGAGACTTGTTTTGTAGTTCTTGAATGGGCATTGCCATATTGATTCACAAAAAAAGTGTGTCCGTCCCTGCCATACCGGGTGGGGAAATGGATAACTGCCTGAGAGTCGACAGTCTGGGGTTTTGTTGTTGTTTCATCATCCAGGGGTTTTGTGGGATTATTTTATTAAGTAACGCCCCAGTTTTATTTCATTTATGTAGGAATCAACTCTTTGTTGAGAACTTGCTGTGCGGAGTGAGGCCTGAAGAGGGAGCTGGAGAAGGGTGACATGGCACCTCTGACTGAACACCCCTAGTGCAGCTGGGGGACCTCCTCCCCATTTAGCTAATGAGCCCATCACTCAGCTACCTGAGGGAACCCCAAGGCGGTGGCTCTGTGTTCTAGAGCGGGGGGCAGACTCAGTGTGTGTGAGGAGGAGAAGGAGCAGGTAACCAAGCCCAGGCAAGGCTGGAATGAGCTCCTGAGATTTGAACTGGGACAGGAAAATGGGGAACCCCCTTTATTGTTCAGTGTACTCAATATTGTTCTGCACTGCAGGCATTCTGAACCCCCCTTCCTGTGGAGTCAGGCTGGTTTGAGGGGAAAGGCCCCAGCAATGGAGTCTGGATGTCTTGAGTTCTGGGCCTCACCTGCCCCGAGTTGCCGGGTGATTCTGAGCCTGAAGCTGTCTGTCTGGAGTGGTCCTGTCTCCTGCAAGATGGGGCAGCAGCCCAGCCCCCGTTAGGTGGGGCTGGGTACTAAGATAGTGCATGAGACAAAAATTGCTTCCATCCTTACACTGCCCCGAGTGCCTTGTCTGTGGTGTTATGAACACAAGCTCCGGGAACCCGAGCATGACAAGCAGGACCCTGGTGCCCGGTTGTCACACCCGGGCCAGTGTCCCTGGAGCAGCATGGAAGGCCGCGTCTTCCACCCCTACCTACTGAGCTGTTTCCCCTCCCGGGTCCTGCGGTGGAGTTTGTCCTTTTAAGTGAGCACCCGAAACAACTCCACGGAGGTCCCCTTTGCCCTTGCACAGACAGGAGCAGGAAGAGCAGGACAGAGCAGGAAGCTAGAAGGTCTGAAAGTGATGAGGAGGGGTCACTTGAGGGGGTATCAAGGATGTTGTCCTGGAAATTATGAAGCTAGAGGCTTTTTTCTTGCCAGTGGGACCACCAGGACAGTATTTACAACCAGGCTCCATCTAGTGGGGGCCCAGGCAGAGCTACCGCACCACCAGCAGGCGGAGAAGAGGGTGGGACATGCCCCTGAGAGGCTGGGATTGAGGCGCCATTGTCAGCCTGTAATTTTCTGGAAGAGACTGAGCATTGTTGGCACTGCCGCATGCTGCCAGCGGACGGGGGAGGGGGCGGGGACAAAGAGAACCTCTTTAGTTGTTCCTTTAGGAAAATTCACCGAGAGATTAAGGATAGAGGACACAGGTTTCTCCACGGCTCTTGGTGAATTGCCGGCCTTTCTCAGAGGAATGTCTCCGCTGCCTTGCTAGTAAAGGGCTGTGTTCTTGTTTCTACAAGAATGAGCTGTCACCAGACCTGCCTCTTCGGAGCGTCCCCATGTATTCACTTTAACCTTGTTTCCCCCGATGGTGACCGGACAAGCAGGAGGAGGGGGGCTAGTCGACAGGGCTGCTCTGGTGCCTGCGGCCACGCCCCAGCCCCCCGCTGCCCTCGCAGAACTGTTTCAGGAAACCCAAATGCCAGGCCGGACACCCTGAGACTGTCGGGCTTTGTTAGTGTGTCAAACGAGTGTTGTGAAGCGGGGACAAAAGTGCTCTTGTGTTTCCAGAGACCAGGCGTCCTCTGAGGGAGCCGGGAGGTGGGCACCGATGGGGCCTGGCCTGGGGTAGTGGTGGGAGGCACAGACTGGAGAATCACGAGTGTGTGTGTATTTTTGAAAACCTTCCATTCGGTTGGTTCATCTACCTTCAGCTCAGACCTGGGGGTCCGGAATCCTGGGGTCACTGACTCATTCATCCATCCTGAGGCCCTCTGGGTGGGAGTAGGCTGGGCCCCACTCAAGGAGCTGGCAGCAGGAGCTGCAAGGGGAAGGGCCACCTGGGGGTGGCAGAAGGGACTTGGGTGCCCATTGCCACTGCCCCCAGGCTGACTTGGGCAGGGTCGCTGCAGCCCCGCCTCCGCCATTAAGCAAACCAAGTCAGGGCACAGTGAGGGGGGCAGCGGCAGGCCCTCCCCGTGCACCTCCCAACCTCCTCTTTCTCCCCGGCCACCTCCTCTCCTTGACCTGCTCTCTCGTCTTGTTCAGAAGATGATGCCGCCTCTCTCTCTCTCTCTCTCTTCCTCCGGCTTCCTCTTCCCTGTGCCCCTCCCCTGTCCCCATGCCCTGCCCTGCCCCGGGTGGACCAGACCCAGACGCAGCTGGAGCACGCACGCATTGGGGAGCTGGAGCAGAGCCTGCTACTGGAGAAGGCGCAGGCCGAGCGGCTGCTCCGAGAATTAGCGGACAACAGGGTAACGCCACGCCCGCCACAGCGCCTTGGCCCGCTGACGCCCCCTCGGCTTCTCTGTCTCATTATTTACTGTCTTTGGCTGCTGTCCTCATTTTTTTGCCTTTTATACCCCCTTTTAGGAGGGAAGTAGAGTTTAAGGTGCTTGTTAGGGTTGGGGGTGGTGTTTGCTCTCTAGGACTTTGCTCCTTGGCTCATGGTCCCAAAGGCTGGGGGTGTCCTGTGAGACCTTCCCCCTTCCTCCCTCCCCAGGCATTGTCATGACAAGGCTCTGTCATTTAGAAACCAGAACTATTCTGTCCCTTATGTGACGGACATGGAGACAAGCTATCCATGCCTCCCTCTCCCAGTTGAGGAGGCCAGGGACTGAAGAGCGAGGCTCCTCTAAGCCTAGGGGTTTTGAGTATGGTGGCAGGAGGGACCAGCCTGAAAGACCTGCGGCTGAGGGAGCTTTGGAGCTGGAGCTGGAGGTTTGGGGGAGCAGAGGTATCCCAGGGCACGGAATTCTGTCAGGGTCTGGCTGTTCTCAGGAGCAGTTCCTGGGCCAAGGAGAGCTCTGACTGGGGTGGTACCAGGTCCAGGCTCCAGGCGCAGCTGGCCCCTCCACACACCAGGCATGCCCCAGACCCAGCCCCCTGTGCAGGAACACACATCCCAACAGCTCGCCAGCCTGGCCTGGCCCAGCCCGCCATAGTTCTGGTGGTGGCGCTGAACAGCCCAAGTAGTCACTGGGAGAGACCATGTGACCAGCACAGGGGTACGGGCTGAGCGGTAGGCAGTTTCTGCATGTCAGTCTCAGCACAGGAGTGAGTGTGAAAACCCATAGGTGTCAGAAGACGCTCAGGCCTGTTTGCACACCTGGTCCTTGCTGGGTGACTGTGTGCACATGCAGTACGCCTGCGTGTGCAAGAGTCTGCATGCAGGAGCCAGCCTGTCAGAATTGACAAGCTGGAGCGCCCTCCACACTGACACATCTTGAACTAGGGTTCAACCTAATTAGGAAAAAAAAAAACAAAAACAGGTTTATTGAGATAAAGATCAGAAACAATTTTCCTAAGCTTGTAAAAGATTTAAACTCTTGGGACTATCGTTCCAAGTTTTTGACCATTGACATGATTATGGTCGACTTCGGAGGATGGAACTTTGGGTCTCGGAGTTTCTCATCAGAAGGTGGGCCTGTGAGCATTCCTGTGTCCTGCTGGCACTGCACCCCCTTTGGCCACCTCCTTCAGATAACCTTCCTGCAATTCAGCCCATTCTGGATGCTTTCAAGAGTAGGACAATGTAAATTCTGCTCTCCAACATCCACTTGCCAAAATCACAATGTAATTCAATAATATTTTATTAAATAAAAAATGTAAAGGAAGTTTTAACCTCAAATAGGTGGCTTCTAACCCTAACCCTAACCCTAACCCTAAATGGGTGAATTTGTCCCCAGCCACCTAGAAGTGTGGGGATGGTAGACTCCTTGATGCATTGGGGTACAAACCAGGGAAGTCTGGGTGCTGAGGTGAACAGGCCCTCCAGGAAGGCAGGCACCTTGGTGAGGGTGGGCACGCCCCCTCCCCACCACCTCCCCCCCTGGGGCTGGGGTCCTTGAGCTGCAAGACCCCCCCTGCCCTCCAGGCGACCACTGACCCATTTCCTCTTCCTGGTAGCTGACCACGGTGGCTGAGAAGTCACGGGTGCTGCAGCTGGAGGAGGAGCTCACTCTGCGGCGCGGCGAGATCGAGGAGCTGCAGCAGTGCCTGCTGCACTCGGGCCCCCCGCCCGCCGACCACCCCGAGGCCGCCGAGACCCTGCGACTGCGGGAGCGGCTGCTGTCGGCCAGCAAGGAGCACCAGCGGGAGAGCGGCGTGCTGCGGGACAAATACGAAAAGGCCCTGCGGGCGTACCAGGCTGAGGTGGAGAAGCTCCGGACGGCCAACGAAAAGTACGCGCAGGAGGTGGTAGACCTCAAGGCCAAGGTCCAGCAGGCAACCAGTGAGAACATGGGGCTCATGGACAACTGGAAGTCCAAGCTGGACTCTCTGGCCTCAGACCACCAGAAGTCCCTGGAGGACCTCAAGGCCACCCTGAACTCCGGCCCAGGCGCCCAGCAGAAGGAGATTGGGGAGCTGAAGGCCGTAATGGAAGGCATCAAGATGGAGCACCAGTTGGAGCTGGGTAACCTGCGGGCCAAGCACGACCTTGAGACCGCCATGCACGTGAAGGAGAAGGACGGCCTTCGGCAGAAGCTGCAGGAGGCCCAGGAGGAGCTGGCCGGCCTGCAGCAGCACTGGCAGGCCCAGCTGGAGGTGCAGGCCAGTCAGCACCGGCTGGAGCTGCAGGAGGCCCAGGACCAGTGCCGTGACACTGAGCTGCGGGTGCACGAGCTAGAGAAGCTGGATGTGGAATACCGGGGACAGGCGCAGGCCATCGAGTTCCTCAAGGAGCAGATCTCCCTGGCTGAGAAGAAGATGCTGGACTACGAGCTGCTGCAGCAATCAGAAGCCCAGAGCAAGCAGGAGGCTGAGAGGCTACGGGAGAAGCTTCTGGTCGCTGAAAACAGACTCCAGGCCGTCGAGTCCCTGTGCTCATCCCAGCACACCAACGTAGGCAGCCACCCCCCACTGGGCATGGCGGGGCCCACGGGCAGCAGCAGCCTGGGTGCAAGGGTCCGGCTAGGGAGGGCCTAGGCTCTTAACCGAGCCTTCTCTTTTCCAGCCTGGAGAAGCACTCTTATTCCAGGAGCATGCCCGTGGGAGATGGGGGACACCTGCCTCTGGGGACCCAGAGTGGTCGAGCTGACTTGGCCGGCTCCCCACACACCAAGCCTGGAGAGATGTGTACCTCAGCATGGAGAGCAGGCGTCCTCCCATCCCCAAATCTCTGATTCACCCAAAGGAGTCCAACCCCATAGGCCCCGGTTCTGGGAGCCCAGGCTCTGTGCCATGTGGGGGGCCAGCACCGACGTGGAGGGCAAGCTGCCCTGTCCATCCCCACTGTCCCATCTCCAGCACAAGTGCTGAGAACCTGAGGGCAGCCTCCCAACTGCCCGTCCTAGTGAGACTTAGCAACGGCCAGCGGCCACTTCTGTAGAGTGTGGGGTCCTTTCGAGTGGGGTCTGAAAGCTTGAGTCATGTGACCCTTGCAAGGTTGCTGAAAAGTATCAGATTTGCTCCAAAATCAGGAGTCCTTCAAACGTCTCACCCTCCTTTCAGCAGAACCTGCTGAGGTTGAGACCCAGGACAGCAAGGCTATGTCCCCTCCCTCAGGGCACTGCCCCTGCGCCAGGCCTGGTGTGCCCCATCTCACCCGAACTCCCAAGAGGTCCACATTGCCTCCATTACGTAGATGAGCAAACCAGCACTCCAAGATGCAGGGACTGCCCCCTTGGAGAACTTGCTCCCCCACCAGCAGAGAGGTCACGTTCAGCTTCACTGCAGGAGAAGCACCAGAGGGGCCCGGAATGACGAAGACCAACCCTTGGGTGAAGGGCGGCTGGCAGCATGAGCCTTGATGCAGCCCTGGGACCTCCGTGTACATTCAAGCTAGTATTTAGTTCTGAGTTTCACGGCCAGGGTGTCTTCTTGTGAGAGGAGTGCAGCTGCACCCGCCCCCATCTCCCAGGGAGGGCCTGTTTGTGGCAAGTGCTCTCCCGGTATCCTGGGGGGCAAAAAATAAAAGCCCCAGGTTAACTGGGCTTAGGACCACAGCCCTTGGGACTCCCTTGGTGGGGAGACTGTGGGCTACTGTGGCTGCACAGACATGCAGGACAGACATCTGAGGACAGCCCCCTGCCCTCAGGCTCAGACCTGGGAAATTAAAAAAAAAAAGGTTTTGGTGTGTGCCTCCTTTTCCCTGCAGTGCGTGTGATTAAAGATCTAAGGGTCTTGATTAATCACAACTAATAGAGACTAAAATGGAGCGGGGGATGTATGAGCCAGCGTGTGAGTGGAAGGTTAACGGAGGTGACTGCCTTCTCAGCTGTGCTCTGCCCTGACCCTCTGTGTCAGACTCTGGCAGACTGTGGGCTCAGAGGACAGCCAGCTCGGGCAGGAGGCTGGGGACTTCTGCCAAGAAGCAATGAGCAGTCTGCTGATGTTTGCCATGCAGATGTTTTTTTCTTAATCAATCTTCTTTAGTTTATAATTAAAAAGAGGTGTTGGGGAGAAAAGAAGTAGCATTTGTTGAAGCCCCTCCAGGAGCTGGCCCTGCCATGCTCTGTACCTACGGCCCCACCCCCAGCAGCCCTTGCTGAGGCCAGGAAGCTTGCCTCTGGATGATGGTGGAAATAGATTCCCAGAGCAAGCTCTAGAGGTGTCCCAGGGAAGGAGGCATCTGTTCAGTATAGTAGATTTGCAACAGATAAAAGGGTAGGAGGTGTTCACGTGGAAGCCACACAAGCAGCCTAGTGGGGGTAGGGCGGTGGGGGGCTCTGTTGACAGGTGGGATAGATGGAGGAAGGCTGTGCTCCCTGCTATGGCCTGAGTCCCTGAAAGCCACCTGTGCAGGGATGAGGTGTGCGGGGCTGGCTGGGGCTGGGGGCGGGGTGGATGAGCTTCCTCCTTACAGGGCTCTTCTTTCAGATGATTGATTCAGACGACATTTCAGGGGAGAAGATCAGGATGAAGGAGACTGTGGAGGGTGAGTGTCTGCTGGACTGCGGGGCTTTGGGGAGAGGCTGGTTGGGTCTGCCTTGGTTTCCCATCATCTGCCTTTTGGTGAGAACCACCCACTGCATGCAGGAGCCGCTTCCCCACCTCCACCGCCACACACACACTGGTGAGGGGGGTGGACTCAGCTTCTTGGTATCGAGGCTCAGTGTGTACCTTGTCGCTCGTTGGTCTTTATTTTTAAAGTTCAGCTTTTTAAAAAAAGATTTATTTATTTATGCATACAAGAGCTGGGGTGTAGGCCAGAGGTGTGGGGGTGGGGGTGAGAGGAGTCCCCAGAGACAGAGTGAGGAGCAGAACAGGCAGATTTATCTACTGAAATATACTGCTGAGGGGAGCAGCGGGCAAGACAGGTCTGCTGTGCCATGTGGGAAGCTCCCTGGCCGAGGATCGAACTGGTGCTGCAGTAGCTGCAGGTAGCTTCATAGTGCTGACTTAACTCCTTGTGCCACCAGGGAGGCCCCAATTCAGCGTTTTAAAAGGCCCACAGGGAAAGGTCCTCTGCCCCCTGAGTTCCCATCCCAGGCCAGAGGCGTCTGTCTCCTTCAGAGGTGGTGGATGCACGAGCACCACGGGGAACACAGATGGCACCAGATCGCCACACACTTCAGCTCCTTGCCTTTTTTCATTTGCCGTATGTCTTGGGAACACGTCCCTTCCTGCACGTTCCATGTGCTGGTGCACACCGCCACTGTCATCTTTAAA
Source organism: Scalopus aquaticus (assembly GCA_004024925.1). Taxonomy (NCBI): domain Eukaryota; kingdom Metazoa; phylum Chordata; class Mammalia; order Eulipotyphla; family Talpidae; genus Scalopus; species Scalopus aquaticus. The sequence continues at coordinate 367,452 of PVIJ01000020.1, read as the reverse complement.
GTCCCCATGTAACTGACACTATTTCTGGACTTCTCATTCCATTCTGATCACCTACTGCACAGTGTGGGGCTGCCGTTACGAATTTAGCCAGCTTCCTACTGATGGGTGTGGGTCATTTCAGTCTGTCTCAGCCCTGCCCCAGCAAATTCTCTTCTCCTCCACTGTGCTTAGCCCATTCTAACACCCACCAGCTGTTTCCCCACACACCTCACCGACAAAACATTTGCTCAAACTGATCATTGCCAATCTGAATGGTAAGAGACGTGCCCACTTCACTTGTCTCTTTCTGTGAGTGAAGCTGCATTTCCATCCTGCTTTGTCCTTTGCCTATTTTTTCCTGTTATTGATCTCTTTGTTGATTCTTAGAAAGTTTATATATGAGATTTGTAGTTAGTCATGTATATTTGTAGTTAATCTTTGGATGGAATTTTCTTAGAAGACATCTTAAAATTGGTCTTTTTTGTGTTGGCTTCTGGGTTTCTTATTTTTAAAATGTATCCCATGGTTTCTTCTAGTTTTTCTTAAAGTTTCATTTTCTGTGTTTGTCTCTATCTAGAATTCACTCTTCTATGAGGTGTGAGATAATCCTTTTTAGGGGCCTCCTGGTGGCCTAGGGGTTAAGTCTCAGCACTACCACTGTTCAGCCCACTGCGATGGCCTGAGTTAGATCCCTGGCCAGGGAGCTGACCCACGTGGCGCAGCAGACCTCTCCTGCCTCTCCCACTGCTTCCTACAGTGTATTTCAGTAGATCTGCCTGTTTTGCCCCCCACTCTGTCTCTGGTGAATTCTCTCACCCCCATCCCCCTGCCCTTGCACTTGTGGCCTATGCCTCAGTTCTTCTACACAAAATTTTTTTTTTAATCCTTTTTAATTTCTCCCCCAAAAGTACCCACTGAGCCCAGAACTATTTTGAAAACCTCATCTCTTCACCACCTTTTGAATTACCAACTTACCAGTTTTAAATTTCCTATGTAGTGGGCCCTATTTCTGGGCTTCTTATTCCTTTTTTATGACCTGTTTGTCCATATGCCAGTTCCATGTTTTAATTATTCAAGTCTTGTTTGTATTTTAATTACTGACAAGACTAGCCTTTGATGCTCAGCTTTTTCAAAAAATTCTCTTGGCTGGTCTTTTTTTTTTTTCCTTCAATTAAAGCCAAATGAATGTAGCATAAAATTAACCACCTTAAAGTGGACAATTTATTGGTGTTTACTTAGTACGTTCCCAGTGTTGTAGAGCCACCGCCTCTATCTAGGTACAAAGCATTTTCATCACCCCATGCCCATTATCCATCACTGTTCTTCCCTCCCCAGAGCTGATGGCAACTACTCATCCATGTGCTTTCCCTATGAATTTACCCATTCTGGATATTTCATATTCATAGAATCATCATACAATATGTGACCCTTTATATCTGACTTCTTTCACTTAGCATCATGTATGCATGGTGATACATGTGATACATAGATAGCATGTGTCCGTATTCCATTCTTGTTTCTGGCTTAGTAATATTCCATCATAGAGACATGTCACCTTTTGTTTATCCACCTATTGATGGACTTTTAGATGGGGTCCCATCCAAGAGTTCCTGTTGGAAAGCCACCCCTCTCCCGCTAGACACCAATATTGACCCTGGAATATCGATGTCCCCTTGCCTCTCCCTTCCCCCTAGGCCTGCAGGACAAGCTGAACAAGAGGGACAAAGAGGTGACAGCTTTGACTTCCCAGACTGAGATGCTCAGGGCCCAAGTAAGTGGTAAGTCTCCCTCCTGCAGGGCAGGTGTGGGGGGCTCTCACTGTGCCACATGCCAGACAAATGTGGGATGGGTTGGTGTTTCCCCACTCAGCATGGGCCCACTAGCCTTCACCGGGCTTTACTTGGGCAGCAGTGAGTGGACGAGGGGGAGCCCACATGTGCTCTCTGACCCCTGGGACCCCAGCCAGCTCCTCTCCCAGCACCAGCTCTGCCTTGTCTATCTGTATTCTGAGATTCCATCCTGGGTTCTCTCTGGCCTTGAAGACTTTTTGGGTTTCCCATGGGCCACTTTGATACAGCATATCAGCCCTGCCCCTAGAAAGAAATACCAGTATTGCAGAATGGAGGGGGAGGGAGAGCAAGGCTTAGGCGGGAAGTGGCCAGCGAGGAAGAGGCACGGTGTCTGGAAGCTGTGATTTTGTGACACCTGGCCCTGCTTCTCTGCCAGAATGCCTGTGATGGTGTCCATGAGACAGCCCCCTCCTCGCAGTGGTCCCCACCCCCCTTCTCTCCACCTCCAGTCATGTGCATGTGCTAACAAAGGTCAGCTGACCTCAGGCACCTCAAGGCTAAAGTGAAGACTTAGCTTGTCCCAGTCGGGAAGCAGTGTAAACACCGCCTTCCTTTTGGGGAAGGGTAGATTGCTTCCCAGACACCAAAAGGCCCAGGCACTGTTCTTGTGGGCTTCGGCCTGCTCTTTATAGCTGTTCCCTCAGCCGCTTGCTCCCTTGCTCCGGAGGACCAGAAAGACCCACTCGGGAATGGGTGACCCCCCAGGAAAGCCAGCTCCCTGACTGCACCCAGGCTCTCGTGGGGCAGATTCCAACTCAGCCCTCTCCCTCTTTTCCTGCTGCTGACTCTCAGCACTGGAGGGCAAGTGCAAGTCGGGAGAGAAGAAGGTGGAGGCCCTCCAGAAGGAGAAGCGACGTTTGGAGGCAGAGCTGGAGACTGTGTCCCGGAAGACCCACGACGCCTCGGGCCAGCTGGTCCTCATCAGCCAGGAGCTGCTCCGGAAGGAGCGGTGAGTCAGCGCCAGTCGGCTTGTCCTGCTGGCCGGCCCTGGGCGCCCTGAAGTTGACAGTCGCCTCGAAAGCTGGGAGAGGAGGGAGCGGGGGACAGGTGGCTAGCATCTTCAGCGACCCCGCCCCCCCGCTGCTAAACCCACACTCTTCAACACACTCTCCAAGCCAAGCTTATAGGAAAGATTAGTGATTCCCAAATTTCATAGTCTCAGGGACCTCTTTTTTTTTTTCACTTTTTTCCTAAAGATTTATTTTTATTTGTTTATGCATACAAGAACTGGGGTGTAGGCCAGAGGTGGGGAGGGTAGGGGGGGAGGACAGAGACAGAGTGGGGAGCAGAACAGGCGAATCTACTGAAATACACTGCTGAGGGAACCAACGGGCTAAACAGGAGAGGTCTGCTGCGCCATGTGGGTCAGCTCCCTGGCCGGGGATTGAACTCATGCTGCAGTGGCTGGTGGTAGCTTGATAGCGTTGAGACTTTAGCCCCTGTGCCACCAGTGAGGCCCCGCATCAGAGACCTCTTTAAATCTTGAAAGATATTGAAAATTCTCAGAGTTTTTGTTTATTCTACAGTTTTCATGTTATATATTAAGAACTGAAAAAATTTTAAATGTTTATTGATTCATTTAAAAATAATAAACCCATTGTATATAACATAAATAACATGCTTTTGATAGGAAGTATTTTCAAAATAAAAATGTAATCAGTGATAAAAAGTATTTACATTTGTGCAGATTTCTTGAGTGTTAAACTTAATAGAAGATGGCTGGGTTCTCATAAATTCCTCTGCATTCAGCCTTTGCAATTTGTTGTCTTAGCTGAAGTATCTTATGAAAAACTGGCCTTACAGAGATACGTAGTTGGAAAAGAAAGGAATATTTTAATCATCTTTTCAGTAATTACTAATAGGCCATGGGGGCCCATGAAAAAAATCCATTGTATACTCATGAGAAATGACAGTTTTCTGATTGTTATTGGTTTTATGATTATTATGAAAATCATGTTGACCCATGGATCCCCTGGGGCTCCCCAGGCCACACTTGGAGAATGACTGGGTTACAGTCCATAGTCATGGTTTGTGTGATCCATATGAGGCTTAAAAATAATAATTAGACCAGCATTTAAGAAACAGGAGATTTTGCAAAAAATCAGATTAATCTAGACTCCCTTAAAAATAAGAAGGTCTGAGCCTCTCTGGTGATACAGGGGCTAAAGTCTCAGCGCTGTCAAACTATTGCAAGCTACTGTGGCACGAGTTCAATGCCCGGCCAGGGAGCTGACCCACATGGCGCAGCAGACCTCTCCTGTCTCGCCCGCTGTTCCCCTCAGCAGTGTATTTCAGTAGATAGGCCTGTGCTGCTCCCCGCTCTGTCTCTGGCGAATCCTTTCACCATCACCACCGCCCCACACCTTTGGCCTATACCCCTGTTCTTGTATACATAAATAAATAAATAAATAAATAAATAAATAAATAAATAAATAAATAAATAAAATATTTTTTATTTAAATAGAAGGTCTGATAATGCCAGACTGACTTCCAGCATGGTAACAACCAGCCATAGCTGGGGCACACCTGTCCCCTTTGCATGGGCCTGTGGCCTCTGGGACTCTTCGGTCCCCTTTCCCCCTTCATTTTTTTTATATCCATGTCATGAACATAGCTCATCAGCCCCTGGAAGTATTTGCGGTTCAACTCCTGAGTTAAAGGAATTTTGTTGAAGCCTCTTTTTAGAATGGAGGTGGGGTCTCCTCCTCTTTGCTCTGCTAAGGTAAGAGTGGGAGATCTGCTCGGAGGAATGCACTGGAAGACTCAACTAGAGATTTATTTTCTTGTGTAACAAGAAGTCTAAAGGTGGCAGTGGCTGGCATCAACTCGAGATATCAGTGCCAACACCTCTGTGGGTCTCTTGGGTTCTCACTTGTGATTACAAAGTGACTGCTATTGCGCCAGCCATCACATTCTCCTCATTTGACATTAAGCATTTAAAATATCCTGCCGCATGAATGCTCTTAGATGAATATTTTTGTGTAATTTTTAATTAAATAAATATTATATTGTCCTTTCAAAAAAATTTTTCAATATTCTAGGAAAGGCCAAGCCCTCTTAACTGTTCTGCCCCCCCAATCCTGCTGCCTCTTGGGCTGTGGTCACATGTTTCATGCCTCATTGTTTCTCTCTGGCCCTGCCCCAGCACAGATGCTGTTTTATTAACCAGTGTCCCCCTTGCGGTGGCAAATTACTGCAGTGTGGGAGGAGGGGCCAGAGCTGACTGGGGCTGCTCTTGCCTTGACCTCTACCCCCTGCCAGGAGCCTAAATGAACTTCGAGTGTTGCTGCTAGAGGCCAATCGCCACTCCCCAGGGCCTGAGAGGGACCTGGGCCGAGAGGTCCACAAGGCTGAGTGGCGGATCAAGGAGCAGAAACTCAAGGATGACATCCGGGGCCTGCGAGAAAAGCTAACTGGACTGGTATGTGAAGGATTCGGGTAGCCAGGAGACAGGCAAACTCTAGGGTGGGACTGGGGCTGTCCTGCTACTAGGCCCTGAAAACCTTCTGTCTTCTGGAGCCACCCCAGAGACAGCCAAACCACAGCAAGGGTTCAAATCCCTAGACCTACAGGCAGGCCAGCAGCATAGCTGGTGGCGAGGTGATGGGCGGCCCCTTCTGCAGACGTGCTGGCTGCCTGGACAGTGCAGCACACAGGAAATCTTCCTAACTGGTAAAATGGGCTTCTGGGAGTGGTGAGTCCCCCCTCCTTCCAGGGAGGTAGTCAGCCGGCTCCTTGTTCAGAGTTCCACAGTGGGGATTCGCAGTCTCAGGAAGGAGAGCGTGTTCTCTCGCCTGTGTCCCCTGTGCTGTCCCCACAGGGAAGGACTTAGTGATTAAAACCTTCCTGAGTGAAGCTTTTGGATGAAGTTTGGGTGAAGGTGAGAGTGGGGCACACGGGCCTGGAAGCCACAGGCCAGGGGCAGTGCAGGGCGGCTTGTGGGGGCCCGGCTGGGCAACCACCAGGCTGGTCAGCATCTCAGCCCACAGTGGTGGGAGCAGTTGTGGAGGGCTTGGGAAACAAACGTCCAGTTTGGGAAGGAGGAAGAGCATTCTGGAAGGGTTCTGAGGCGAGGTCGTTGGGGCTAAAGGTAAGAGGTGGGAGTCATGTGATGTGTGTCTGGGAGTGAAGAGGCAGGACCCATATAAGACAGTGTGTGGGGACTGGGGGGGACAAAGATGGACGGACTCCTGGATATGGGGTTCAGAGTCCAAAAGCATCTCACAGAGCCTGGAAATTCAGGGCAGGGGACAGAGGTGGTGCTTCGGTGGGGACCTTAGGTAAAGCTGGAAAGTCAGCCTAACCCGGAGATAAGGTGGATCCAGAAGGGCTTCTCGCCAGCGGAGAGACCGCCCCCCTGACCCCCACACGAGCGTGCACACACCTTCCTCTCTGCCGCTTCCAGGACAAGGAGAAGGCCCTGTCGGATCAGAGGCGCTACTCCCTCATTGACCCATCCTCGGCGCCTGAGCTGCTGCGGCTGCAGCGCCAGCTGATGAGCACAGAGGACGCGCTGCGGGGTGCGCTGGACCAGGCGCAGCAGGTGGAGAAGCTCATGGAGGCCATGAGGGGCCACCCCGACAAGTCCCAGGTGAGCCTCGGGCCTGGGAGCCCTGGTCCGAGGGGAGACACTCAGCTCTGCCCTCTTGGAGTCTGAGCCCAAGGGGCACACAGCTTCACTCTGAGGAGGTGAGACTGAGAGTGGGAGATGCAGCCTTGTCCTGAGAGCTTGGTCTTCTGGAGTCCTGACCCCCCAACCTACAGAGCTCTGGTCAGGACTGGGAGCCTGAGATGGCCCCATCGGAAGACCTCGCCACCTAGTGGACAAAGCAGGGTCTGCTGCCTGCTGCACCTGGCTCAGCGTCTGCCCTTGACTGTCTTACAGGCCATTGGCAATTCCGGTTCTGCGAATGGCATCCACCAGCAAGACAAAGCCCACAAACAAGAGGTAAGGGGCGCCCTGGCCCCAGGGAGATACCCTGCCACTCCCACCACCCGCCTATACAGGCAGACATGCCTGGAGAAAAAACCCTGAAAAGCCACCAAAAAAACAAAACTGCTATGCAAGAGGCTTGGCAACAGCATCGCTCGGAGTAGGGCCTGCACAAGTCAAACTGGATTCAGTGTTCATCCTGCTCTATTTTAACCTTGTTTCCCTTAAAACTTTTTTTCTTACAATACATGCCTAGTGGGAAACTTTTGGAAACAAACCAAAAATAGATAAAGAAGAAAATATTCACCAGTAGAATAGCCCTTCTCCCCGGAGATGCCGCCGTCCGCGTGGTCCTCCCGAGCGCCCCTCACCGCGTGTGTCTAGCGTGGGTGTGTATGTGTACCCCGTCAGTCCTCGTTACTGCAGATGCCATGTTTGTACACTTGCCGACTGGCTCAAACCTATTTGTAGCCCCCGAACCAGCAATCTTGTGGTCATTCATGCAGAGCAGAAAAAAACGAGCCATCCCGACCCACCTCGGGCGACTCTGTGCCTTGCTTTAGCTCTCCCCGGCAGGTGCATCCTTCTCTGTCTGTCTAGGGCCATGTTTTTCACATTTTTCTGTTTCTTCTGGGTGATTTTTGCTGTTTAAAGTGACCCCCAACCGTAGTTCCCAGGGGGAGCAGGCTGTGGTGTGCCTACAGAGAAAATAGGTGTGTTAAATAAACTTGCTTCAGGCATGAGTGACAGTGCTGCTGGCCCTGCGTTCGTTGCTAACGAGTCAGCAATGTCACAAAGGTGTCTGCAACTGGAATCGCACGTGAATCGCAGTCACGTATCGGTCGTCTGATGGAAAGGTCGCGAGCAGAGGTTTGGGGAACCTGGCCATGTCCCCCGGGAGCAGGGATCGGTAGTCACTACTTCAGTGTCGGGGTGACTTTAGAAAACACAACCACCGGGAATAAGAGAATCAAATTGTCCTTTGGGCAGGCATGTGTCTATACGTGAACTTTTTATTTGGAAATAATTTCAAACTTATAAAAAAGCAAGAATCAAACAGTAGCTAGGACCCTCCTTGCCTTCTGCCCCCACAGACGCCGCTACCACTTTGCCCTGGGCTCTGTCCTGTGTGCTCTGCGTGCACTACTCCACCGCTTTTTACTGGACTGCTCGGGCGTAGCTGCACGTGTCATGACCCTCAATACTTGAGTCCCTCATGCCTGAGGAAAGGACGTGGTTCTGCATGGCCAGTGTGTTCCGAGTCTCAGCAGCTGTGACGCCTCCACCAGTGTGCACATCTCGTTCCATGCTGGTTTTCCTCGGGCCCGGGAGCATCTCCTGTGGCTCTTCCCCCTCAGCACGGATCCAGTCTAAGCTCTAGTCAACTCAGTACTTTTTGTTCTGTATCTTTAGTGTCCTTTAATCTGGAACTTTTCCTCAACTTCCCTGATGTTTGTGCATTTCAGTTTTGATGGACAGCCCGCCCCCCTGTCTTAAACAGAAGACTCCTTGTCTGGGCTTCATCCGAGGGGTCCTGCGGCTGGAGCCTGGTCACTCTCCCCCCTCCCTGCCGCTGGCCATCTTCCTTGTCACGTCCTCCTCCAGGCGTGGCTCCCGCCTGCATCCCCATGTGGATTTGGTCACCTGTCCGAGTCTTGTCTGATGTCTCCACTCTCTGGTCACTGAGCTTTCCTGACAAGCCATCTTTGGGGAGACACTTAGGACTGTTCTCCTCAACCAAACTCCTGCCTGGATTTAGCCTCTGATGGCCTTGCCTGAGCTGGTCTTTTCTGGGGTGGTTGCAAAGGCGCAGGCGTATCACTTAACAGAGTAGGTAGCATACTCTGTGTTCGATTTTGCCTCCTAGTTTTTCGCTGAATCTTTTATTAAACATAAACACTTCCTCTCTCCCTATAGCTGTCTCTGTAAATTCTATATTTTATAAAATCGTGGTTGTACAATGGGTTTTCTAGAACTTCATGGACTGAGGAGTGTCTGTGACTCCTGGCCTTGGCATTTTTTTGCCTGACTGTAATGTTTTAAGGGGGTACCTGGTGGCCCCTACCCCACAGTGTACCCCTGGTCTTTACCCACAGTGTTCCAGGCACCCACTTGAGTCCTGGGTGCCAACTTGATTAGGTGGTAAAAGCCTGGCACCTGCTCTGTTCTCAACTCACTGTGTGACCTTGGACAAGTGAAACGGGGGCAAGGGAGGGACTCGAGGTCTTCCAGCTCTGCTGGTGCATCCCCAGCCACAGGCACTCACGTCAAGACAGAGTTGGCCACTGAATTTGCCAAGAGCCAAGCCCTGTGGGTGAGGGGCAGACAGAGATGGGCAGGAGACCAGACCTGAGAGCAGGTAGAGGCTTGGAGCTAGAGAGAGCAAGGCCGTGTGTACAGAGAGGCCGCACATGCCTTTGTCCTCCCAGCAGCCCTTAGAGGTGTGTGGGCTCATCCCGTTTCCTGAGGCTGGGATGCTCAGCTCAGTTTCTGCCTCAGATCCAGCCTCCACACAAGTCCGCAGTATGTTTCGTAACCTCCCTGCTCTCCCGGCTTGTCCTCCGCTTCCCATCAACAGCTACCAAACACGGCAGAGACTTCCTGCCTTTGCACATGCTGTTCCCTCTCCCTGGCCTAGGTGGGCTCTTTGCCCACAGCCCACCCCACCCCACTCCTTTTCCTACCTGACCCCCTGTGCTGCTTGTCCCTCGAGGCTCCTGGAGACACTTGCTGATCAAGCCCTTGCTCTCTCCAGGACAAGCACTGACCCTGAGGGACACCAAGGAGCGGCCCAGTCCACACCAGAGTTCCTCCAGCCTGCCCCGGCGGCGCCCCCTCCAGGCAGGGGCCAGACTGTCACTTTGGAGACAAGAACAGTGTTTGTAACAATTATGTGCCCACCGCCGCGGACAATCCCTCGCCCGACCCCCTGCCGGACCAGGAGGCTTCCTCAAGCACGACCTTCCACAGAGAGCGGTACAGCCCAGCCTGGCCCCTGGGACCTTCCACCTGGACGCCCCACATGCCCAGCAGTTTCTAGAGTTTGAGGAGGCAGAGGCCATCCGGCTAGGCCCCTCTAACCCCGAAGGAGCTGCCTGAGGACCAACTTGGCACCCTGGGCACCTCCCTGCCCTACCTTTCTTCCCTCCTTCCAGGGGTCTTCCTCAAACTCCAGAGAGCCATTGTCCTGGGAAGGGCCTGGAGGAGGCCTCACTTCTCCTTGCAGGCACCAAGGAGGGAAGTCCACTCCTCGGGAGCCAGGGGGCACCCCTTTTCTGCAGTCATTTCCAGGTTTCCCCAGGGCTTCTTGTCCCCATATACCAAGCCCCCCTTCAAAGAGTGGTACAGGTTCTCCTCAGCCCATCTGCCCAGTGAGGCCCCAGGTTCAAGTTATTGGGGGTCAAAGTCCTTACCCTGCCCCAATACCAAAACACACTTGAACTCCAAGCTGCTGGCCAGGTTGTGGTCACCAAGGTCAGGAGATACAGTATTAGGAAGGTTTGGACACCCCTCTCCTCACCCCACCTTGGACCTGCCTTGGAGCTGGGAAGGAGTGGCTGCCCCAGAGGGGCATAACATGGTGACCCCCCAGAGTTGACTAGACCTGCCAGACCTGGGCCACCCACCTGTATATGCCTCATGCTGACGTATATCCCCCCTGGCCCCTGCTCACATTCAGGGGGGTCGAGAACATCCACATGGCCACGCGGGCAAATGTTTGCTGTCAGCCATCCTCAGGCCACGCTGGTGCAAGACTTGGGCGCCCGGACTGAACCGCAGGCCGCAGGACTGGGTCTGCACTCAGCGCGAACGCCCCTACACCCTAGCTGTGCATGGGCACCTGGGGACATGTGGAGGGACACAGAGATGTGCACCCCGCTCTTCATCAGAATGTGTGTATCCCACCAGCCCTCTTCCTCAACTGCTGGGCTGCTCCAGGCCGGCGTGGACCGCAAAGGCCGGTGCTGGCCCGGCAGCCCCACCCCGAAAGCTGGAAGGCCCACAGGCTCTGCCTTGTGCCTCAGCGTCACCGTAGAGGGGGCCTGCCCCCTCCCCCAGCTCAGGGAGAGTTTTCACTTGGGGCCTCCCCCCTGCCAGGGGCTGGAATGGGGAGCCTGATGCCCCATCACGGCCTTCCCGCAGTGCAGCGCACCCACAGATATGCAGTTTGTGCTCTGAGCACAGCCTCCGTCACCTCTGGGTGCTCCCAGGTGCAGGTGGAGCACATGTCCTTGCCCAAACAGCCCATCCTGGGGGGGGCCCCTCCCCTCTGTTGGCTTTTGGTAGCTCGCGCATGCGATTTTATTAACAACAGTCTAGAAGCGACGCTTTAGTGGCCTAACCCAGAGCCAAATACTATACTTTCCAGCAAAACCAGGCAGCTCAGTCCCACAGGAGGCCCTGACTAGTCTACTAACAGCCAAAGGCCCACTCCAGAGGGGCTGAACCCCAGGTGGGCTTGCAGGTGTGGAAGAAGTGGTATCCCCATGAGCATCTCCACCGTGTGGGCTCAGCCGTGCCCCCCCCCCAGTCTTACCCTTGCCATTACCCTCCCCCAAGTGGAATTGTTGAAGTGTGGCCAGTCCGTGCTCGAGACAATAAAGCTTGTGACTGAGGTCCAGGACCCCCGCTCCAGTTGTCTACTCTCTGTGGGTGCCCCCGTCTCCCCCAGTCTCTTCAGCTATGTGTACCTGGTGCCAGGAGTTGGTCTCAATCCTGTTCCCCGCGGGCTGCCAGCTAATTCCCACGCAAATGTGAATGGTTGACAAGTGCTCGGGGCTTGGCGTTGAAGTCCTGGGGCTGAGTGGCCCAGAGGAGAGGGGAGCTCAGCAGGAACAAGCAGAGAATCTGAGCTGGGGTTGTGAGCCAATGGCCAAGGCTGCCCGAGGAGTTGTACTTGGATTTGAATCTGTCGGAGGTATAAGCAGGCCCACGAGGAATAAACTGAAAAATCTCCCTGATGTACAAGATAGTGACAGATCAGCTGACTGCTTTGAGGAGCCACACAAGAACACTCACACCACCAGCGAGTAACCCTGTCTCCTGCAGCAAGCTTTCCCCAGAGGAGTGAACCGTCGGCATTTTGCAAGCTCTGTGGTCATTTTTGCAGGCTTTGCCTACGATCTTCCCACATGGAGCCCAAGCAAGCCAAAGCTTCTGAATGTGTCAGAAACTTTGGGCCCTTTCGGGGGGCTGTGTCAGCAGAACCCTGTACATGGCATGGGACCGTCCAGAGGAGAACAAGAGTGAGGAGGGAGTGTGCTCAGGGGGATAGGCTAAGGGCACCCACAGGGGCTCGGGGCCTCTACTTCCCCACAGGGACAGAGCCAAGGAACTGGGCCCAGGACCTGGCGACAGCTGTGGCCAGGCCGTGGAGGGCCCCCACCTCCCCTGCTGCCCCACCCGTTAGGCCAGAAGCCAAAGCACGGGCCCATGGGAGGGCTGGGGGCGTGCAGAGTGAGTCGGGTAGGAGCAAGGGGCCAGCAGGCGGCGCGCAGGCGCCTTCAGGAGTCAAGATCGACTTCAACAGCACCACATTCTCTGGGCTTCTGTGCCCTCAAATAGAGCTGGCCTCAGTCCTTCCAGAACCTATCAGCCCAGCATTTTGAAATTCAAAGAACTTCTACAAACAAGATTTTTAAGACTTATCCAACGCCACTGTGACCTATGGCCTATTTTTTCTCTTTGCCCGAGGCACTGGGTTGGCGTCACCCCACTCAGCGATGACCAAGGACACTAAGCGCACTGCACCCCCGGGAAATAGTGCTCAGCCAGGCTAATGGAGCTCTGCACTCCAAGATTTGAGTCAGGGTAGAGCTAGACCCCCACTCGTGGGTTCCAGGTTGGCAATGGGGATAACCGCTTGTTAGCTGCTATGAAGAAGTGCTGGGGGACGGGGGGACAGGCAGGAACTGTCAAGTGGAGAGGGGGAGGCTTACTGTCACCAGGAGACAGTGGGACCTGAGGCTGGGTGGCAGAGGGCTTCAGCCTCCCGGGAGGAGCATCCTGAGCCCTGTGTGCCCAGGACTTGGCACCCGGAAGTGCAGGGTGGAAGGCAGTCACCTGAGGAGGGTGAGGGGTGAGAGGTGGTGGTAGGAGCCTGCCAGCGGCCCTGCCTTCAGAGCCTCACATCCTTGAGAGCAGGAAGCTGCACATGTGGTGGGTAGTGGTGGGGGGCTTTGGGGAGACATGTGCAAAGCTGAAGACCTAGAGGTCAGCCTTGACCCTCTAGAGGGACAACCCTGAGTGGGGGGGCCTCTGAGGGCACCAAGCAGGAAAGAGCCAGAGCCCAGCCCAGCAGTCCCTGGCCCCCTCCGGCTATGCGACCAGGCCTGTTTGACTCCTGCCCTGAGCATCCGTTTCCTCATCTGTGGAATGCAGAAAATAAAACTGATCCTGTGCTCTGTGAGGTCTGAACGAGACCCTGCAGGAGCCCTGGGATTAAAGACTCCAGCTGGTGGCTTCCTCACTCCCCAGCCTGGCAGAGCAGCTGCTGAGATGCAGAGGAGGCAGCGGAGCTCTGTAGGGCGTGGGGGCCCTCGTGGCCCAGCACAGGGGTCAGCAGATCACCCAGTGAGAGGGGCCCCCAGAGGTCCTCGCAGCGCCGCACCCCTGCCATAGGCAACCCTGAATGGAAGCTCCAGGAGCAGGTCAGGGGTACAGTGGGAGAAGCTGGGAGTCTGCCTCCACAGACAGAGGAAGAAAGAACCAGGGTCCTCCCTCACGTTAAAATTGTATAATAATTCCAGATTTACAGAAAAACTGCAAAAATTGTAGAATTCCATACCCCTTTCCCCAGCCTCCCCTAATGGTAACCACTTGCAAGGTCACGTCCATCTAGAAAGTTGACTCTAGTAGAATGCCATTGACCGAAGAACTGGCTTGCTGTGATTTCATCAGTTCTTCCCCTAACGTCCTTTTTCTGTTCCAGAATCTGCATGGCATGTTGGTCACGCCTCCTTATCTCCATCAATAGGTAACAGTTTCTCAGACTTCCCTGGTCTTTTGTAACCTTGACATAGTTTTTTGGTTTTTTTTTTTTTTAAGATTTATTTATTTATGCATGCATGCAAGCTGGGGTGCAGGCCAGAGGCGTGGGGCAGTGAAAGGGTTCACCAGAGACAGAGTGGGGAGCAGAACAGACAGATCGACGGAAACACACTGCTGAGGGGAGCAGCGGGCGAGGCAGGAGAGGTCTGCACCTTGTGGGAATCTCCCTGGCCAGGCATCAAACTCGCGCTGCAGCTGCCGACAGCTCCACAGCATAGTACTTAACCCGTTGCACCACCAGGGAGGCCCAACTTTGACATAGCTGAAAAGCACTAAAGAGTTATTTGTCAGGGCCTCCCCGGCGGCGCAGCGGTTGAGCGCAGCGCTGTGGAGCTGTCGGCAGCGGCGACGCGAGTTCGACGCCCGGCTGGGGAGATTCCCACATGGTGCGGCAGACCTCTCCTGCCTTGCCCGCTGCTCCCCTCAGCAGTGTATTTCTGATCTGCCTGTTCTGCTGCCCACTCTGTCTCTGGTGAACCCTCTCACCGCCCCATGCCTCTGGCCTGTACCCCAGCTTGTATGTATAAAAAAAAAAACTGACATTTCAATAAAATAAATGATACATTTAAAAAAAGAATTATTTGTCAAAGGGCCCTACTTTCGCCACTTATTTTTCCATCTGTAAGTGGATCTTGCCTATGGCAATTATTAATATAACATCCTGATAGGGATTTTCTAGTTCCTTCATTCTGTCTCCACTGGAATTCTTCCATAAGGGCGTTTCTCTTCTCCATTTATTAATGCGGTCATTTATCTCACTGTGGACTTGGGGCTGTTTATCTCACACTTTGGGTGGTCAGCCAACTATCACTATCACTCTTTGCTCTGTTGCTTAAGTTGTTGTAGCCTTGGCCACACCATTATTGTGCCATCTGAAGTGGGGGTAAACGACAAAGCCGTCCAGACCATGCTCAAGTTCAGCTAACACACACCCAGCCAGAGGAGGCCCCTCTTTACCCAATATTATTACAGGAAAATCTGGAAGACAAGACATCTCAGACTTTTAAAGATTGCTAGTATCACAGGCATAGGAATCCCTTGGCATGGAGATGAACTTACCATCATCTGTGGGAGAAAAATGAAGCTGTTGATCAAATAAAAACCAAAAGAGAGGAGGACGAGATGCAAAATGGCTAAGACACGGGAGTCAAAAAGCAATTACTTGTTTCACGGCAGGCCCAGTAGGGTTGACAATTTCTTAAGTCAAAAGGCCAGGTTTGGTGCAGGCCTGTTGGAAATTAAAGAGAAATGAGAGGAGGAAGAACAAGCAGGGAAAACGGATTAAGTGGGAAACAGTGATTTGAAACAGATCACGATCTTGGCGCATCTGATACCCAGTAGCAGAGGAAGCTGCCAGCCCCCCGCGGTGGGTGAGACCATGCCAGACTGGGCGACGCAGGCGGAGGGGAGGCTGAGGGCTGCTGCCATCCTGCTCACCCAGCCAGTGGGTGGGGAGGGGTGCGGGGTCTGCTGCCCCAGCACTCGAGGCCGCACAGAGAGGGCTTTTGCTTTCTGGTTGTTTTTTTTCAACTCAGAAAAATAACACTGGTCAACTTTTTACATAAGTCATGTTACTGAAATAAAATGAGTCATTTCCTATCAATTTGCATGTGCTCAACACGAATATGACAGTCAAATTCTAATTTTGGCTCTAGTTTTTTTTGTAATCTGCAATAAATGGATGTTTACATCACGAAATGCATGCCAGTAGTAATAGGCCTACAGTTAATACCTGTAAAAAATCAAGTCACAGACTACTTCGATTTCTTCGCTTGTCTCTTGTACAGCTGTTTAGGAATAAAATAGATGGGAGATGGTTTCCATTGTGCAAAAGCATCCTTAAGACTCAGTTTTGAAGAGTCTAGAAAGAGTCTCCATTCTTGTGGATCACGAGTGATTTCTAAGGCATTCATGAGGCCCTCAATATCGGAACAGAATACCAGAGTATTCCTTTCTGGAGAAAGGCTCCAACTGCTGGCGGCTCTTTCGATATAAAGTAATTGTGACATCATCTTCTAGAAGATTCCATTGTTGAAGTCTTGATCCTAGCAATTCTGCCTTGTTCTTGGATAAGTCCAAATTACAAACCAAGTCATTTAGTTCTTCCTGTGTTAGTCTGTGTGGGGTTGATGATGTACCACAGTGAGAATCTGAATCACTGCATGCTGATGGAACAGGAGAACGGGTCAACTCACCCTTGTCCTCATCAGATGAATCAAGAGAATATTCTGCTGGAGGTTCTGGAATAGGAGGTCCCTCACCATGTGGAATTGGTCTCAATGCAGATGGAACGTTTGGGTAGACTATTCTCGACTTCTTTTGCTTTGTTATTCTGCCAGAAAGAGGAGGAACCAAGCAGAAGTAACAGTCTTTTTTGTGGTTGCTTGACTCTTTCCACACCATGGGGACTGCAAACGGCATGGATGGTCTTTTGCCATTTCACCACTGTGAAAGCTGTGTTGTACATGGAGCACAGCATCTATGCAGGGCCCAAGGCTTGTCTTGGTCACCAACCTTGCATCCGAAGTAAAGATGATCAGCCTTCTTCACTTGAGAAGTGGAACTTTTCTTCTGGTTGGCAAATGTCACTTCCCCACAAATAGAGCAGAAATTGTCCACGCTATTAACGCACTTCCGAGGCATTCCTGTTCTGCATTGTGCCTAAATGGATAAAATAATAACAGTTCTATGGAACAGTAGCTAAAACTGTCTCACACAAACTCTGAAATATTTTCAATGCTCAACCTTTCCGAAAGGGCTTTATATAGTGCACTGCTGACATCAGCTTACTTCAGCAGCTGCCTGGCAGTAGTATTGCACTGCATCAGAAAATGATGCAATCAACTCTGGATGATATGTGCATGATGGTATTATGCAATGCGATGCAATATCACATCATTCTAGGCTGATTTAGGATGTTGTTGCAGTCCTACTGGATAAGTTTATACAGTAAAACATATAAAATGAATTATATGAAATATCTTCAAAATGAGAGCTAATAAAAAATTTTCAGGGATAAATTCATGTTCAGCACACCAAGATACTACAGATTAGGGCCTTTTAAAGTCAGTAACGCTCTCACTGTTGACCAGTGTAATTTTCAGGAAAATATTTTTCTGATAATTTTCATCACTGAACTTAATAAATGGACCCTAAATTTTCCAATAGAAGAAAAAAGTACTGAGGACTTCTGGTTCAGGGTGGAGGATCCATAATGCAGCCTGTGCCCACTTTGCCATCTGATAACCCTACACAGTACTACACAGCAGATGGGCTGGGGGCTCCTGGGGTAGATGGAATGTGGGGAACTGGCTACACCCAAGGCTTCACCAAATTGGTGTCATTCTTCTTCACGTGTTCTTTTAAAGGGTGATCCTTTATAATTTCTTGGAGGTTTAGAATATTCCATAATGCATTTTTGGTTTTCTTTTTTATAGAGGATTGATGCACATGTGTGGTAAAGTGTACAAATCTTCAGTGTCCACGGTGATGAATTTCTTTTAAGATTTATTTTTATTTATTTATGCATGTAAGAGCTGGGGTGTAGGCCAGAGGTGTGTGGGGTGAGAGGATTCACCAGAGACAGAGTGGGGAGCAGAACAGGAGGATCTACTGAAATACACTGTGGAGGGGAGAAACGGGGGAGTCAGAAGAGGTCTGCTACGCCTTGTAGGTCAGCAACCTGGCCAGGGATTGCACTCATGCAATAGTGTCTGGCAATAGCTTGGTAGCGCTGAGACTCTAACCCCAGCGCCACCAGGGAGGCCCACATTGATGAATTTTTGTGTAAGTCCACACCAGTGTAACAACCAATCAGACCAAAAGAGAGCATGTCCAGCTCTCAGTGGGCTTCCTCATGCCCCTTTGCAGCCCACCCCCACCCCCACTAGGAAATAACCAACATTTCCACATCAACCGATATTTCTACCTCATCACACGATGAGTTGTGCAATCATACCGCTTGGGACCTGGGATTCACGTAGCTCACACTCCCTCGCTTGTGTGTGGCAGTAGCCCAGCCTTTCCTGACTGCTATGTCGTGCCCTGAATATACCACACTTTGTCCCTTCTCTCTTTCTTTGTATTTATTCCTATTTTTTTTATTGAGCTACAATTGGCATGTCATTCATTTCAGGTGTACAAGATAATGATATGGTAGAGAAGGAAGTGACCATCCAGCTAACATCCATCACCCCATGGTTTCCCCTGCTGTTCTGGTGATGAGAACTTTGAAGGTCTGTTCTCTTAGCAACTTTCAAATATGCAACACGGTATTGTTAACAACAGTCACCAAGCTGCACATCAGATCCCCAGAGTTCGTTTATTTTATAAGTGGATGTTCACACCCTGTGGCCCCTCCCCCCATCTGGCAATGACCCTGGTTGCCTCCAGCAACTATCAATCTGTTCTCTGGATCTGTGAGTAGAGTCTTTTTAGGATTCTACGGATAAGTGAGATCATATGGCGTTTGTCCTTTTCCATTTTCCTCCTAATGCACAACTGGGTTGAGAAATGTGCTGTGTCCCTGAAGACATGGGAGAAGAAGGTTGGTAATGGCACACGATAAGCTGGATGGGCGACTCACACCACAAGCTGATAATGTTAGTGATGCCCTTGTGGCCCCTGACCTAGGCTTCAGGGAGCCGCAGGTGTGCTGGGCAGCAGGGTCTACACAGCAACCCCACAGGAGGTGCCAGGACAGGAGGCTGGGCAGAGGCACGCATGGGCGTGAGACTGAGCCCACAGCTCCACGACCACCTTCCACTTGAGAATCGAAGACGAGAGCAAACAGGTGGGCACAGAGGGCCTGATCCCACCTGTGCACTTGCTGAGCTAGACCAGATCAGAGTCGGGAAAGACGGGAGAAAAACAACACAGGGTGGGCACAGAAACACTGCAGAATGAGGGAAAGGGACCAGCCTTTGGGGGACTCAGAGCAGAAGAGCAAGCTTCGGAAAACAAGCTGCCCCAGACTCTGGAGAAAGACCGTGTGCTGGGGGGGCTCTGGGTGTTTCTGTTTCTGACAGTATCTCAGATTGAATTTCATTTTTTAAAAATTGCCTTGATATAAATAGCCAGATAAAATACAACACATGAGCTTTTAAGTAAATATCTGAGCTGGCTGGAAAATATGGAAAATCCCAAGGCCAAAACCAAGGCAGATCTGGAAACCAGATTAGTGAGCACATTTCTTAATCTCAGAAGCCCAAAGGAATAGGATTTCAAGGCTGCAAGGAGCTTGGAGGGTCAAGCTTTGCCAAGTGCAATCTAATTGATGCTGAAAAATCGTCAGCTACAGAGTTGCCACCTCCCTAGATGGGTGGTCTTTGCCTGGCGAGCAGAGGTGGCAAATAGACCTGATTGTCTTGGCATAGATTCTGGGTGAGAAAAAAATCACAGGAGACTTTCTAACAGCCCAACCCGCAGAGACACTGGAGTTTGAGTTTCTACCATTGGAAGTGACTCAGGAAATACTCAGCCGTGAAGTGGGCCTGGGACAGAGAACCTGGCAGAACAAGTGCAAGTCCACCCTGAGGGAGCGGCCACTCAGCAGGGCTTGCAGGCCGCCAGATGTGAGCTCGAAATCCGAAATTTAGCAAGACCCAAAGCAAAAACTAATAAGCCAGGAGCAAAAGGACTTCAGATACTGGAATTGTCAGATAGAAAATATGAAAGGCATATTTTTTTTTTTATACATACAAGCTGGGGTACAAGCCAGAGCTGTGGGGCGGCGAGAGGGCCCACCAGAGACAGAGCGGGTAGCAGAACAGGCAGATCAGAAATACACTGCTGAGGGGAGCAGCGGGCGAGGCAGGAGAGGTCTGCCGCACCACACGGGATTCTCCCCGGCCGGGCGCCGAACTCGCGTCGCCGCTGCCGACAGCTCCACAGCGCAGCGCTCAATCGCTGCGCCACCAGGGAGGCCCTGAAAGGCATATTTTTAAGTGAAAAAAATGGTTGAATGAAAAACAGGAGCAAGAAACATGATGTTATCCAAAAGACCAAACTGGTTTGAAAAGATCTAATTAGAATGTCTAGAAATGAATAGTCTCATCATTGAAATTAAAATTCAATACACATTTAAAACAGAATAGGGCCTCCCTCGTAGCACAAGGGGTTAAGTCTCAGCACTATGAAGCTATCCACAGCCACTGCAGCACGAGTTCGATCCCTGGCCAGGGAGCTTCCCATGTGGTGCAGCAGACCTCGCCTGTCTCCTCCGCTGCTCCCCTCAGCAGTGTATCTCAGTAGATCTGTCTGTCCTGCTCCCCACTCTTTCTCTGGTCACCCACCTGTGCCCAGAGCAAAGCCCAGTCTCAGTTTCCTCATCTGCAAAGGGGGGAGTATAGTCCTCAGAATTTAAAATGAGTCTGACCCACCTGTGCCCAGAGCAAAGCCCAGTCTCAGTTTCCTCATCTGCCAAGGGGGGAGTATAGTCCCCAGGGAAACATGAGTTGGCCAGCTGTGAGAAGGGGCACCCTTCTCTGGGTCAATCCCTCTGGGATGGGGTCAACAGATGGGGTCGACTGGGGCCCTGAGTCATGCTTTGGGGAGATTAAATAGAACTTGGTGCAGTTGTGTTGGGGTGCAGGACTGAGCCACTGTGGACTGCAGCGAGGAGTGTGACAGCTCTGCCAGTGTGAGGACAGCAATGGCCCTTGATGAGCAGCCCTTTGGCACATGAAAAAAAGAGTTGGGGAACCCTAAGTATAATATGCCCAGCTTGGAATTCCTTCTTAACCAACTTACCTGCCTTATGACCTTCACCACACCCCTAAAACTTCTTGAGCCCCGGTTTTCCCATATCCAGTATGGTATGGACGATGAAATGCTGTGCATGGGGTTGTTGTGAGAATCAAATGTGACCACCTCTGCCAGGGATACACTGTTTCACATGGCGGGTGGGGAGAGGGGCATGGACTTGTCCTAGGAAATGGTGCTACCCTTGCCCCACTTCCCTTTTCTGTTCAGCCTGCCTGGGAAGACACAAGTGATATTTCCCAGTCAATAAGGAGGACTTTTGCCTTCTCCTCCTGAAGGATTAGGGTGAAGCCAGAGGTGGCAGAAAACGCCCCTCGGGACTCCATGAGGACCTGTCAGCCAAGACTCGCCTGTAGTGCCTCTGCTTTCCAGAAGGTGTCACCCTCAGCCTTCTCATCACTGACTATCAACCCACTAATGGTGAGTGGGGAAGGGACGCAGAAGGCTCAGGGTTATGTTCACAAGAGAACCAGATGGGGACTCAGGTCCCCTTCGGTGGCCCTAGAGCGCTCTGATCTCCGTGGCTTCCCAGACTTGATTCTGGCCTCCCTGTGAGTATCCACCTGGGACAGAGCTCAGCTAGGGGAGGGATATTCATTCTGTCACCAAGAACCCCGCAGACCAGTACTAAGCCTAGTCTCCCTCCTCGCATCACTGTGGCCTCCCCACTCTGCGGGACCATGTGCCCCTCCTGACTCCAGTCTCCACCTCCTTCATGAAGCTACCTGAGCCTGGATAGATCAAATCATCTGGAGACTTAATTCTAGAATTTTCTCTGGAAAATTAGGCAAAGCTTTCTGCTCCTTCCATCAGGGGATACCAGCAGATGGGGGGACCTGGGGCAGCCCACAGCCTCCCGCTCCCACTGTATCAGCCACCCTCTCCTCTGACCCACACAGACCGCCTGGATGTCCCAGACACCTCAAGCCTGAGATTTACCAGGAGCCTCTTCATTTGCGCCTCTCCAGGTGCACATCTTTGGACATCATCATGGTGCTGTGCTCCATCACACTCAGTTTCTGTCCTTCATCCCCTCTGCCTCCTGTCCCAATCTCTCTTGGGCACCCCCCTTCTTCCTTTTCTCTTGGTTCAGCTCTCAGATCCTGGGCAAACCCACATCCTGGGAGAAGCCTTTCCAAGTGACCACATACACCGGTGCAAACTTCCTCCCCCTTCCTCCCCTCCCAACCCAGCACCCTCTCCACTGTGGCACACACAACCATCGGAAGAGACACATCCGTAGCAGGCAGCAGGCACCATGTTGGGCTCACCCACACCCCTAACATTCAGCCCAGTGCTGGCATTTATAGGTGCTCAATAAACAGCTGTCAGAGGGACCTAACCCGGCCCAAACACACACACACACACACACACACACACACACACACACACACACACACACCTAATCCTCCCCCTTGCCCTTCTCTTTGCCATCCTGAGCTCCAAACATTCCTGATTTTCCCTCCAGTCTAAAAGATGTTGCTTCACCTGCAACCCTGTACAAGGCACTTAGTTGTCCTCATTTATTTATAATCTTGATTTATTTGACCAGTATGTTTGTAATCTTCAAGGTTTTTGAAGTTTCAAAGTTTTTTGTTCTTTAAAAAAAGTTTTTTTCTTGGTCTTCTTTAAAGTTTACTTCTTGTTTAGAAGATAAATATTATGCTCCATTCTTCTTGTCTCTCCTCCCACGGTCCTATTCTCTTGAAAGTCGTTCTTTACCTCGTGGGTGGTCATCTGCCTCTTCAACTCTGACATCTTTAACTTTCATATATTTAATCTTTTAATCTCAGACTTTAGCCTTTTGATCTTCGAACTGAAATTACACTTATTTTGTCACTTCATTTTATCATTATTTTAAACCTCTTAACTTTCATCTCTTGTTTAGACTATTAAGCCCAACTGGTTTTTAATTTTAATTTTGTTTTTGCCAGTTTTAACTTTATATATTAGCCCTCATATTTATATTTTAAAGTTTTTGTTTCATCGGTCCTAGTCTTTTGTTTTCTTTCATCTTAAAATGTTTCTATTATTTAAAAACTCCTTGATTTTAAGTCTCTTGGTCTTCTTAACTTGAAATCCTCCTTTTCTCAGTGATTCCATCTTCTTAGTCTTCCAGACAATCGCTCCTCACAGACCCGATGTGACCAGTGTCCCCCACTGTCATCATCCCATTTTGCAGATGAGACCCCAGGGGGTGCACCCCTGTGCCCAGTCCCAGGGCCCCTGATTGGTGGGAGAGCGGCACACCCAGTGGCCTGAGCCTGCCCTTCCCTCCCGGCCTGCTGGATCCTGCCTCAGCACCCCCCAGAGCCCGCGATACTGTCGTTGCCCTGGCGGAGCCCACAGGTGCCCCCGAGGCTGCCCCAGGGACCGGCTTCACCCTTTACTGCTGCTTTTGCCAAAGCCTCCTTTCAAGAGACTCTGTAGAGCCCATGAGTACAAGTGTCACCCTTGATTTACTGAGCACAGAATCTTAGCCTTTCAGGCCATCCAGACTTTCCCCGGACCTGCATGTTCCAGAATCTGTGGTCTCAGACACCCATGGCCACTGGAGTCAGGCAGCTTCTGGCAGGAGTGGCCATCAGCCTGGAAGGGCTGCGGGCAGAGTCCCCTCCCCTCCCCTGCCCTCCAGGCCGGTGTGTGGAGCCCTGCCCAGCTTTACACCGGGCTGCTCCTGCTGACTTCCTGGGTGGCCCAAGGCTGGGTCCGGGTCTCTGTAGGCTGTGTGACAATGGGTCCTCCATGCTGCGCAGCTCCAGGGGCACTGAACCCTTAATGCCAAGGGGTGATGCCATGTGAGGAGAGGGTCCAACTCCTAACGCCTGAGGGTGAGGGAGCAGTAGCCCTAGCAGAATGTACCCCAAATAGGGGTCATCTTAGGGGTCACCCACAATCTGCTCACATAAGGACTACTGACTGCCCAGCTGTTCAGAAACCCCACACAACACTTTCCTGCCAGGACCAACAGGGGTGACCAGGACCCTCTGGAATGTTCTTCTCTTAGGCTTGTCTCACCTGCTTCCCACCTCTTACTTGTCTGTCAAGGACAGGCCAGTGGTAGATAATTTTAAAACTGTAGTAGATCTGGTAAAATGGAAGGAGTCAGACAAGGCAGTACACCGGGAGGATTCCACTTGTATCCAGAGTGGAAAGCCCAGAGACCGGCGCCGTGGGGGCGGGGAGCTTGCTTGCCAGCTACTAGCTAGCAGGAGCTACGAGGGGATGTCTGAGGGCCTGACAGACGATCCTCGAGCTAGAGGGGATGTCTGAGGGCCTGACAGACGATCCTCGACTTCACGACTTTTTGACGTCTCCAGGGTGCAAAGTGATGGGCAGTTTCAGAGACCACACTTCAAACGAGTTCCTGCCGGGAACTCTTTTCTACAATATTTCCTAACCTGGGGGCAGTTAGGGAAACGTTCAGGTTTTGAAATCCGACATGCTGCACACTTATGATTTGCTCATTTCTCTGTATGTATTACCTCAATGAAAAGTTAAAAAAAGAAAAAAAGAGGCTTCTCTGGCAGGGGAGCACATGGTTCTCCCAGAACCAGGACCACATGCGGCTGCCAGCTAATTAGCACCATAAAAGGAACACTGTCTCAGGTCGCTCCTCTGGGGAAGGCTCCAGGCTTTCGCAGCCATTTAGGGAGTAGCCTAACTAATCACCCCAATGAGTCGGATTTAGAGCCGGTGTATCCGAGAGGGCTTGCCAAGAAGCCATGCACGCGCGCGCGGACACCTACACGTCCATGATGTCCTCCTATGTGCTCTTACTTGTTCCGTCTTCCTTTTTGGACAGCTTTCTTGAGATTATAATTCGCACACGGGTTGTGAATATAGTATAGTTGGCCCTGTGCAAACATCACCACAACTCATTTTTTTAGAGCATTTCCATCGCTTTCAAAGGAACCCCTTGCCCTCTAGCCATCACCTCCCCCCATCCTGCTCAGAACAGCTGTGTTTACCTGATAAACACAGCATTTTTATCTTTTAGATAAAAACCGACCATATTTCCCTCTGTGTGGCAGTTGCTGAGGAGAAAAGCGTGGTCCCCCTGTGAGACGCCACTAGCCCTCCCCCCAGCTTGATTTTATTTTTCCCTCATTTCCTGACTTGTCTTGGTTTTATTTTATCTTTGGAGATATAACTTGATTTGATTAGTTAGCATTAAATTTATAGGTTAATGCAGAGAGAATTATCTTCCCATCCATGAGCTTAGTATATATTTGCATTTATCTAATTGTTTTTAAATGTTATGTCCCTAAGTTAATTTTACCATGTCATCTATGAAGGTCTTGAGCAATTTTTACTAAATTTATTCCAAAATACCTTATTATTTGGGACTTATTTGGGACTGTTTAATAAATGCTGCTAGGACAATTAGCTGTCCATATGGGAAAAAATAAAATTAGATTCCCACCTCCCACATAAGCAAAAATCAATTCCAGATGAATTAAAGAACTATGTGTGAAAAATAAAATTGTGAAACTTTTAAAAGAAAATGTAGGGTAGGGAAGTGTATTAGACTGGAAAATCCCAAAGCCATAGTGATTTTAGTCAGCTCTCTCCAATTTAAGATAATTTCTATTTCAGCTATAGACAGGCTACAGGTAGACAAAAACCAAATAAAATCTGAAATACTGTTACGACTGATTTACAGTGATATCAAGAATTCAGTTTCTAACTTTCTGTCCTGTCACTTCATCATGTTGCTTCCCTACTGAGGTTGCCTCAAAGTCCAAGATGACTGCTAGAGCTGCAACCATCACATCTACATCCTAGATGGCAGATGAGGAAGATGAAGAAGGAAAACATCACATAAAACATTCATTCACATTTCACTGGCCAGATGTCAATCTAATGTCTACACCCCGCAGGAAAAAAATTTTGCTGGATAGCAGTATGTCCGTTCAATAGCTCCCAGAGAAATAGGAAATTCTGCCATCGGCTCAGATCCCCCAAGGATCTGGGTGCAAGTGATTGGGAGGTGACTGGAATCCCTATGAGACAGGGAGAAAAGCCAGTAAAGAGTGTGTTGGTGAGGGGGAGTCCTTTGGGCCTCGGTCTTGTTAGCTGAGAGCTGGGGACAAAATGCCCATCCATGGGGACAGCTGAGGGCTCAGGCACCACTCCTACTCCTAAATGGTTAAGGGTGCCCCAGAGTATCCAGGCACTCACCCAGAGTCAGCCAACGACTTCAGGCAGCCACAGGAAGCTGTGGTCAAGGAAGCACACCAACAGCCTCGGCCACATGGGCCAAAGTGGCCCTTCCAACATTATGATTGACCGCCCTCCCCCTCATCTTGCCTATTCAGGGACCTTCCCCATAGGAAGCGTGGGCAAGAAATCAAGTCACCTGGTCCCCTTCACAAATGAGGAAACTAGGACCCAGAGAGGCAAAGGACCCATGTGTGTGTAGTCAGGCTCAAGAGGTCTCTGTCTGGGACTGAGCTTTTAGGACCAGAGTGTGCTCCTCTCCTGGGAAGTAGGGTCCTTCCCAGAGCCAAGGGGCCCCACTTGGGGGAGGAGTCCGTGTTGTCTTTTTTGGCACCTTGGAAATGTTAATTGAGGGAAATTATGCAAAGGAGCCCAGATTGGAGATGCTCATTTGAATCTCAACAAGGTGCTAACATTAAAAATAGCAGGAGGAAGGAGGTAAGTCTGGTTGGAGGGAGGCTGCCAGGCCCAGGCCCGCCCAGGTCCGGGCTCCTGGCTCCTGGTAAGCTGCCAGGCCTCAGAACCTACGCGTGGCTCTGACAGCCCTGGACTCCCACCCCAGGCCCGGTCCTGCTGGACACAGCGCCGCTCTAAAATCAGATCTGCCCGCGTTGCTCTCTGTAGATAACTCGCTGACTGAGACTGCCCCCTGCTCCAGACTGGTCCCACAACCTCCACTCCTGGGCGCTTCAGCCGAGGGACGTCCATTCTGATGGCCCAGCCTTGCCCTGACTCTGAGCCTGTGTGCAAGCCCCTCCTGCGCCTGGAGCAGCCGCTCCTCTTTCCCACCAGGAGACTTACATCATCCTTCCAGCTCAAAGGCACCTTGCTGGCGCCTCCAGGCCAAGTCGGTGGTTTCTGATTCTACTCTTTTTCCCACACCTTCCAGAGATTTCTGTAGCATCTGCTCATGGGATGAATGTGTCTGTGGCTCTGCTGCCCTGAAGACATGCTCCCTGAGGTCAGGGCCACATCTGGGGCGTCCCCTGGGTGAGGTCCCACCCAACCCCACCCAACCCCACCCAGAGCTGGCGCCTCCATCCCGCACGGGGCTTGACCTAGGGCTGTCCCCATGCCCCACCACGGACCTCTCCCTCCAGAGTTGGCTGAACAGCCGGGGCAACTCTGGGCCCCTTAACCCAGTCTGTCCTCAAGGACGACAAGGGGAGGGGAGAGGGCCCAGGAGGAAGGTTGGTTATTAATTAAAAAGCAAGTCATGTGCAGGTCCTGCTTCATTCCAATAAAAACCGTCAAGGGTATTAATTACCAGATCTGGCGATAGACGCGGGTCAGGTTTACTCAGGCCTGGTAAGAACCTAGTGGTCAGAATGTCGATGAGCACCGGGCCTCCGAGGCTCCAGCTGGGCTGCGGGGGGGGGGGTTGGGGGGGGTTGGGAAGTGAGGGGCACCTTGGGGAGGATGATCCATAATGAATGAGGCTGCCACACCACTGCTTACTGCCTACCAGGCCAGGCAGGGGTCACGTGACTGCTGTTACCTGCCTTGTGTCATCTCCCAACAGCCTCAAGAGATTGGTCCTCCTTTCATCCATGTTTTGCAGCTGGACATCCGGGCACAGAAAGGATTTGTGACTTGAAAGGGTCACACTGCTAGCAAGTGGCAGCATTGGGACACCAGCCTGTACCCTTAACTATAGGACACAAGGACCTCGATGTGCTGGCTAGTGTCACTGAAATCGCCCAACATTGCACATATGGGGAAACTGAGGTAGGAGGGGGCAGCGCTTCCTAAAATCACAATGCACATTGGTAGACCAGAAGCCAAGTCCCCTGATGCGCAACCCAGGACTCTCTCCCCTCCTCACCAGCTAAGTGTGTGTTGGGGCCTCCACCAGGAAGGAAGAAGGTGAAGGGGCCCCATATGGGTCAGGGCTTGGGGGTAGAGGTCAACTGCCCCTCCTCCCTTTGTCCCCTCCCCAAACCTTCAGCAGCCCAGCTGGGTTGAACTGACCCAGTACTTCTCTGTGTCGGCCCCGGAAGGCGGTCTCAGCCCTGCACTGTCCCAGGAGAATTAAAATAGTCCTGACCTAAATACAAACACAATGCCAGCGCTGAAAATACAGACGTGTCAGCAGAAACTCCAACTGGGTAGGAAACCAATGCATTTTGGGATGAACATCCCCTACCCCAGGAAAGGGGCCAGGTCTCCTCAGGCCCAGGGCCAGCAAAATCTGCATGACCATGAACACCATCAGTTCCCTTAATTCCCGAGGGTGACAAAGAGGTGGAGGAGAGAAGAGGACCCTGCTCTCCCAGCCTGGCTGATGGCAAGCTCACAGGGTGCTGGCAGCCCACAGCATCACCACTGTCACCCAGGGAAACGGAAACTCAGAGAGGGCAGTTGCCCACCCAAGGTGGCACGACTCTTGAGCAGCAGAGGTGGGGAGACAAGTCTCTGGCTTCTGAGTGGGGAGAGGCACAGGTGGGGGGTTGGGATGGGGGCATAAACAGGCTCCTAAAGCAGAAGCCCTGGCCTATGATCTGCAGAGATATGCTGGGGCCAATGGCCTTGATTGGCCTTGGTTGGCGGCTCCAGGCAGGCCCGGGTCAGGCCCCTAGGATTCCAGAAGGCTCCACTGTCACTAAAAACCAGCACTGCAGGTAGGCACAGTGATGTACAAACAGGTGGCTGAGCAAGTTGTTCTCCCCTTGGCAGGCAGGTGTCCCGCACCACACAGGGCGCGGTGCTTGGGAGGCTGCCACGCTTGGTTCAATGCTCTGCGGGCGCCTGCTTCAAATCCTTAATACTTCATCTCTGACACTGTTCTGTTGTGAAGTCCGGCGGAACAGTGCACACGAGGGAGAACTATCGCATGTGGCCCTATTTTCTTTTCTTTTTTTTAAAGATTTATTTATTTATGCATGCAAGCTGCGGTACAGGCCAGAGGCCTGGGGCTGTGAGAGGGTTCACCAGAGACAGAGTGGGGAGCAGAACAGGCAGATCAGAAATACACTGCTGAGGGGAGCAGCGGGGGAGGCAGGAGCAGTCTGCCACGCCATGTGGGATTCTCCCCAGCCCAGGCATTGAACTCCCCACTCAGAAGCCAGCAGCATCGCTGCTGCTGACAGCTCCACCACTGCCAACAGCTCCACAGCGCATCACTTAACCGCTGTGCCACCAGGGAGGCCCTAGCCCTATTTTCTTACAGCTCTGGCGACAACCATGGGAACAGAATTCAGGGGATCTCCGAAGCTCAGGAGTTCAGGGAGGCAGGGGTACATCCAAGGTGAGCAGGTCACACAGAGGGCCTGCTGACAGTCCTGAGAAGCCTGACTTTCCATTCAAACCAGAACTTGTTCCAAATACAGAAAGAAGGAGATGGCGTTCTAACACAAGGACCCGGAAGCCTATCCTACCCTTTCTTACTCGGCCCTGAAGGAACAGCTTGGGCCCGCTCTGGCCACTCCAACTTCAAATGGGCAATTCTCAATTTGCCCCCTGCTGTTGAACCAAGGCCATTTTTTGGTAATCTTGATTCTGAGTACCAACTTACTTTTTAAAATCAGTGTTGACTTGGGTTCAACTAAATCCACATTTCCATCTTTGATGCACCCTGTGAAGGTCCATCCTGGAGTTTGGGGCCAGATGCCGGTGCCCCAGGTCTCCTGTATAACGCGCTTCTCCCGAGGGCACAGTGAAGTGCTGAAGCTTAGGGGGCCTCTCCCGGGTGATGGACACAGGACTGTGATGCCTCTTTTTTAAGCCACAAAAGCCTCAATTAAGTGTTGTCCAGCCTGACCTGGCAAGGAGCCAAGGTGGTTTCTCTGGGCCCAGCCAACTTCCTAGCTCCCAGAGGATCCCCAGGTTGTGTTGGTTGCCTGGGATCCAACAATTGGCAAAGTCCTGTGTCCCCTGAGATGTTGGGAGCTGGGCTGTCCCAGAGTTGGGGTAGGGAATATGGGCAGAGGGGGCGTCAGGCCCTCCAGGGTTCTGGGGACAGGAGAGAAATGGGCCATGTGTGAGCTTCCCCCGGCTCTGAGGAGTCTGGGCCCGCCCACTGCCTCCATGTGCACTGGCATTCTCTGCTCATTTATTTATTTTCAGAGCAGGAAAGTGGATTGGAAATGCTCCTGCTGAATGTTTACCCCTGGGGGAATATCGGGCTCATGAATAATGCAGCACATGAGGGGCGGAGGATGTGTCCTGTCCGGGAAGGCTCCAAGTTGCCACACGTGAGCCCTGGGCAAATCCGCCCCTGCCACTTACTATTCTGAGCCTCGGGGTCCCCAGCTCGGGGACCTGCTCACCTTGGATGTACCCCTGCCTCCCTGAACTCCTCGGGTGGGACTCAACCCACCAGCCCCAGAGGGTTGGTCCCGTCCCGGCCACTATCTTGGCCCTCACCTTGGGCATCACTGTTCTTGCTCAGGCCTCACCCAGCTCTCAGAGCCCAGGCAGTTAAAGCAGCAACAGTGGGACGGAGCAGAGGCTGTGGCAGCGGCCTCATCTTGCAGGAGGCTGTCGGGGGCCCAAGAGCCTGTCTTGCACCCGTCCTCAGGTTAGATCGTGGACTCCCTTAAGGGGGCAATTTTTACATCGGAGGAAGGGTGCTGTCCTTGTTTCTACCGTGGGCCTCTGGCCTCACTTCTGGGCAGAAAGGAGGGCTCTGGATGCCAGAAATGTCTCGTTGACCAGAAACTATGCCTGGGGCAGTGGCCCTGTCCTGTTCCCTGCCCCCTGCTGCCTCTGAGTTCCCATAGGACTGAGTTAGCAAACTCACTTTGGGTGTGTAAGACCATCCTTTCAGCCCCCTTCACCTCCTGGGTCATGCCACACTTCTCTGGAGCGCCCTCTGTGAGTGGCCTGTTCCCAAACCCCAGAGGCTTCTAAGTCCTGACTGCTGAGCCTAAAGCAGGAGTGACTTCAGTCAGACACAGGGAGGATTGCTGGGCATTAAAAGGATGAGCAAGTGGTCAAGCGTCGGGTTCTCCCAAGAGCAGTGGCTGGGCTTGTCTGGGAGTGGGGGAGAGACCATACAACCTCTTGGTACTCCCTCCCCCCCACCCCCTCTTTCGAGCTCTTAGAGGCAGTGACCTCATGCTACTCTCTATCATAATATTTACCAACAGTGCTGCAATTCAGCCAGGCAGCTCAGCAATTATAATCATGTTATCATTATTGCTGATAATTCCGATCATAAGCATAAATTATAAACAGGAGCGGGACACAGCGGGTAGGAGCAGGGAGGCTGGGACACCTCTGGGAGGGCAGGGGGAGGGGGGAGACTGGCCTCTCTTGCCACTCACCTGCTACCACTCCCCTCCTGTTTCCTGGCCAAGTCCAAGTGTCCCCACCGGAGTCTGGCCCGGGGATCCTAGTGGCTCCAGGGGGCCACTTCCCACCAGAGTCCAGAGCTGGCCACTTCACACCAAGCCCCACTCTGCCTCCCAGAAACTATTAAGGCGCAATTATCATAAGACAGTCGTTCCAAATTGATCTTTCAGTTATTCCACAGCTGCAACCATGGAGACGGCCCTAGCTCAATTACATGCCTCTCTGTTCTTGAAAGATTCCAGCAGAAGAGAATCGGAGGAGGCAGAGAGCAGAGACATTAGAGACAGAAGCGCAAGGAGAGAGATACACGGAGAGCAAGGGCTACGAAGACTCCCAGAAACAGAGAGACACAAAGAGAAACAGCAGCCCCAAGACAGCTGGGAGAGAGAAAGGCTCAGAGTCAGGGACAGAGACAGAGATGACACAGACCATAGGAAAGATGGAGATGACTTAGGCAGGGGATGGTGACAGAGAGAATAAGAGGGCGACCGCTGGGCAGCAAGGATCGGGCACAGAGACACCGGAGAAGGACAGGCAGGGCCAACACAGAAACAAGGACATGGAAGCAGACCCACGCACACATTTTGCTGGAGAGAGAGCTACAGCAACAAACAGATGGAGAGAAAGACAGAGAAAATAGAGATCAACAAGTCACCTGACAGCAGACAGACGAGGCCTATTTTCATTCATCCATCCACCCATTCATCCAACATTTGTGGAGTCCTACTACTAGGAGCCAGCCAGCTGGGCCCTGGGACACAAGGCCCACAAGGACCACCCCACCCCCACCCTGCCCTCACACGAACCTACTTTAAAGGGTGAGACAGACAGACAGCAAGACCTGGAATGGGGGAGTAGATGAGAGAGACAGGAGACCCTGTGTGATGTCTTTTCTCGGGGTGAGAGTGGTATAGTAGATCCCTGGGTTCCCAAAAATCCTGGGGCTAGAGAAATGTTTTAGCATGTGCTGTGGCCCTGCTCACTGGGCCTTTGGCATGGAGGCTGAGGGGGCTGTCCTGTTGGTTCAGCATTCCCCATGGGGCCAGAGGGCATGACCTTGGCAACTCCTCTTCAGGCTGAGTTACATGCCCCCTCAGGCTCCAGTGTCTCGTGTCTTCACGCACTATGCTGCTGGCCTCAGGGCCAGTCTGGCCCAGCCAGATGCAAGACCGGGCTGCTGGTCCGGGCAGTGGCAGCCTGTAATAGGAGCCAGCTTTGAGGGCCCCGTGGCACAAGGGACAAGGCTGAGGGCCAGTACTGCATGGCTGAGTATGGTTAAACTGCAGATGCCAGGGCCTGAACTGGCACGTGAAGGCCAGTACTCCCCAAACTTGAATGTGCATCAGAAAGAGCTGGGCACTGTGTTCTAAAATGCAAAGTCTCCTCCACCTCTCCAGCATGTGAGCCAACACATCTCCTGGAAGTGTCTGGGCCTACACTTTTAGCAGGCACACAGGTGAGCAAACTGAGGTCTCCCACCTGATGATAGTTCCCCAGTCATCAGCTGAGATGGATCCCCTAGTTCCAGTTCATCCACTTACCTCATCTGTCTCTCTCTTTTTTAAATATTTATTTTTTATTATTTATGCATAGAAGAACTGGGGTATAGGCCAGAGGTGGTGGGGCAAGGGGAGGTGAGAGGATTCAGCAGAGACAGAGTGGGGAGCAGGACAGGTGGATCCACTGAAGTACACTGCTGAGGGGAGGGAGGGGAGCAGCAGGTGAGACAGGAGAGGTCTGCTGTGCCATGTGGGTTCGGTTCTTATCTGTCTCTTCCCTGGGCGAGGCTGTACTCATCACAGGCCTTGGGCTGTTAGGAACCTCTTTGCAGATGAGAAAAACTAAGGCTCAGAGGGAAGGAAGCAGTCCCAAGCTAAGTTTCAGCTTCCTGCTGCGCTAGGATTTTAGCAGGGGAGGGGGGACCTGGTTGCCTGGGGTCCTCTCTCCCCCAACCCTTCACTGAGACACACAGAGTGGAAGTTCCCCAATGCTTCCCAACTGACCTTGTTCCCCCACTCCCTCCCCCACCCTCCCCACAGTGTGTGGGGGGTTTGCTTTAAAGTGTTCTCTCTTTTCTGGCCCTGGAGTTGTTCTAAATCTTCACTCATTTGCAACTAAATTTGCTGAGTGGAGCAGCTGCTGGTCCTGGTTAGAAAACTAGGCATGCTGGTTCCCACTGGGATTGGGGCTCTGGGGTGTGGCAATGGGCACAGGTGGGAGGTTGGAGTGAGGGGCAATGCTGTTTCTCACTTGTCCCAGTCCCCCTAACTAGGGGTCCAGGTGACCGTGCCCCCTCAGGTACTTCTCCCAACCTCTTACATCCATGGACTGGGGACGGTGCAGGTTGATTAGAACCATGCCTGGCTTTGAGTGAGCATTCAGTAAGGGTGAGTTATTGTTATTATTAGTATTTTCAATGGTTGCTATGGATTGGGGAGGGGATCTACAGAGGCTCCTTACAGGAACTAGCAGAAGAAGGGACTAGAGAGGGCAGCTCTGGGACCCCACTCCAGTTCCCACCCAGAGTTGTACCATGCTCGTCTTGAGTTTCTATGCAAACATTTATTGGAAAAAGGGTCTGCGACTTAACAAAGGCTGTCCTGTCCTGTCCAGTACACAGCCACAGTCCACAGTAACTGCTATTAGGTCCAAATTGAGATGTAGTGTCAGTATAAAATAGACCCTGGATTTCAAAGACTTAGTAGTTCAATTTTAAAGATATTATTACATGTTGAAATGAACACAGTTTGGATATGTTGGGTTAAATAAAATACATTATTAAAATTACTTTCACCTGTTTCTTTTGACATTTTTAATGCGGCTACTAGGAAATTTCAAATTTCCTCTGTGGCATGCACTTGTGGCTCAAATCATATTTCTGTTGGACAGGCTGCCTCAGGCCGCTCAGCCAGGCCAAAGCGCCGGGGCCTGGAGGCTGGGACTTCTGACCTCCGCAGGTCCTGATGGAATCCTGCCCCAGCTTGCCAGGGGGCCTGAAAGCCCAGAACGAGGGCTTTATTTTGGGGGTGTCTAGAAGACTTGCAGGATTCTAAGAGGTTACTTTGTGGATCAAATGCTCCAGTGGAGGAAATGATTTCTGTCCTTAGCAACTTGGATAGGCCATGGAGACAAAGAATGGGGTACATGGGAGCAGGCAAGGCGGGGGCGGGGTGTGTGTGTGTGCCAAAAGCCACACATGTCTCATTCTAAAAGGATAAATAATAATTATCAGATAAAATCATATTCCTAAATATTCAAGGGAAGCCAGAGAGATGGTGAAGAGAAATGGCAGACAGGGGAACTGGGATGCCTGAGGTCCACCCTTGCCAGTCATTGCTGGGCAGCTGCTGGGCGGTCCTCCCCTACAGGTTCTGCAGGCTGCTTACCTGCCAGATTTGGGTGTTAGGGTCACTGTCCTTATCCTTGGTCCTGTGATCACACCTGCGGCACCAAATCCTGGTTCCCTCGGGCTTACCCCAAGTTCAGAGAAATGTTGCATTGTTGGGAATGACCGAGTTGCTCCTCTACTTGTGGCCCTGTTCCCCTTGGAGTCTTATCTCTAAGGAACAAAGAGCCAGAATCGTGGGAAAGGCAATAATGCAGGCGGTCAAGGATCGGAACTGGGCCTAACCCCAGGTGACTAGGGGCTGAGAATGTAGGGGCAGTTCTCTCTGATAACCTGTCCCCAGGACTATTTTTTATGAGAACTCACTATGCACCAAGTGATACACTAAACATTTTTCTATATCTCATTTAATCCTTAATGTAATCCAGCAATATTATGAACAAAGTACTATTTCAGCCTCATTTTACAGATGAGGAAACTGAGGCCCAGAGAGGACAACTGATTTGGCCTAGGATACAGTCAGTGAACATGGAGTCAGGAGTCAGATCCTGGCCACACAGTTAAGCAGGGCCTGTATATATCAAGGCAAGACCTTCTGCTCTACCACACTATCCCCAGTCTCTGCCAGGGTGAGGTCGGGGTCAGGTTGGCTGTTCTGGATTGGAAAAGAAGGCCAGAGGCTGCAAGTTGTGACCATCTCCAGCACTTCACTTGCATTATTGCTGCTCTGGATCTGCCTGCAGAGGGCAGTACTGAGTACATGCTGGGGCTCCCTCCCCAGGGCTCCCTTAGGCTTTGGGCTCCAGGGTTTCTGGCACTGCCCCAGACCTTGGGTCTGGGAAGCTTTCTGCCCAGAAGCCAACAAGAGAGTCAGCCAGCTCTTCCTGGAACTAGCTTCCTCCAGCTGGGCCCACCGAGGACATGCCTTACCCCTGACATCTCATGGGCTGGTACAGTAGTGGAGCGTGGTCAGCAGACTACACTAGGACCGTGCAGCCAGCCCAGCAGTGGCGTGTGCATGCTGCATGTCCCTACGGAAATCACTTCACCTTATTGCAAAATGAGGCCAAGAGAACCTTTCCTCCCAACCCCCTGCAGGCTTTGTGTAAGGAACAGAGATCTGATAGGAACCTAGTGGACACCTAAGGTGCTTCTCATCACTATGACCCTGTGGGGCCACACTGCCCTGGACTGAGAGGCTTCAGGAAAATGGAGACTCTGGGAGGTGAGCTGCTTTGCCCAAAGAAGAGCCAGGATGTGAACCCACACTCAGGCTCCAGATCCGTGCCCTCAGTTACACTGCCATACTGCACAGGACAGCTGGGGACATGGGTCTTAGAGGGGGGTCACACCACAGGGTGCCTTAGGGCATCCCCAAGCCTCCCAGTTATGAGGGGTGGGGAGGTACCCACTAAGAGGGCTAGGGGCAGCAAGGGTGCAGGGAGCAGCTGTAGCCTTATCCCCAATCCCCAGTGTTCTAGCCAGCACCACCTGTGGGAAAGAAATTCAGCAGGCAAAGGGTTGCTCTGTGCTCCACCTTGGGCTGGGCACTGTGGACGTGGCCGGCCCAAGAGGGGCTCTGTCTGATGGGTTTGCCAGGGGAAGAGCTGGTCAGCCAAGGTGAGTCTTTTCCAAGAGCCCGCTGTGTGCCCAGAGGGCCCCTGTGAGCTTTGCCAGGACCTCACAGTTTCTCAATCTACATTTGGCTCTCTCCATCTAGGCCCGAAGCTCCCTCGGTCTCGGACCTGCCTGGGCTGTGTCCCGCCCTTACTGTCCAGGGCAGCAGGGGCCTAGCACAGGGCTCAGGGCACACTGGGTGAACCACGGTGCCTCTTGTACTGAATTAAGATGCCTGGCTCTGGGGAGGATGGGAGGTATGCTCCCACATTCCATAGGAGGGCTGGTAATGTGGGGGAAGGGGGTGGCAAAAGCTTGGGTAGGGAGATCACAAGGAGGGCCGCCCAGACAAGATGAGATCTGGAGTGTCCAGTTAGATCTGCTGCGACCTTGGGCATGTCACTGCCTCCCTTCACATCCCAGGGCACAAAGGCCGAAAGAGGTACCTGGAACAAGCCACCAGAAGATAACCTGGGCAAGGCAGGGGTGACCAGCGGCTCGACCACCGTCTCCCCAACCCCGTCCCCAACCGTGTGCCAGGCCTCCAGTCGCTCTGGGCTTTGGCCTCTCCTCCAGGGAGCCTCCCTGCACCCGCTGTGTGACCTTGACCCTCCGGCCCAGTCGCGGCGCCCGCCGGGTCCCCCGGGTCCCCAGGGCTGGGCAGCGGTTTTCTAATCTGGCCGGCGCTGGAGAGTTGAGGGGCGTCGCCGGGCAGCCAGGGGGCGCCGAGGGCGCCGGCGCCCCTCCCGCGGGCCCCCCTGGCGGCGGGCGCTGGGGCGGCGGCGCGCGGGGCGCTGGGCGGGGGTTGGGGGCGCCGCACTCCCCCCGCGGTGCCCAGGCCGGGGCGCGGGGCGGGCCGGGCGGGCTAATCCCGTATGTAAATGGCAGCCAATGGAGGGTGGTGTTGCGCGGGGCTGGGATTAGGGCCGGGGCGAATGGCTGGCAATCTTACTGGGATTACAGAACAAAGAGCCTCCCTGCGCTCCCGCTCTCGGCTCCGCTCCCCGCGCCGCGCCCCGCCCTCCGCCGCAGCCCGCGCCGGGGGTGGGGGCCGCCGAGCGCCAGCCCCCCGGCCGGCCCGAGATCCCCCGCCGCGGCCCCCTCCCCTCCCCGCCCCGCGCCCCGCGCCCCGCGCCCCGCTCGTCTCCCTCCCGCCCCCTCCGCCGCTCCTTGCCGCTCCTCGCCTCCCTCTGCCTCTCCTTCCCCCATTCTCCCGGATTAATTAAGGAGGCAGCGGCAGGAGGCTGAGTCCTGGCCGCGGGCCGGGGCCGGGGCGCCGCTGGCAGGAGCGCTTGGGGATCCTCCAAGGTAGGAGAAACTTTTGCGGGGGGCGGGCGCCCAGGCCCTTCTCCCCTTCTCCTCCCACCCCCGTGGCCCCCGCCCCTCCCCCTCAAGGTGTTACAGAATCTGGGTCCGGCTTTTGGGTGCATTGGGAGGCACGTGACTGGGATTATAATTCGGGCCGGGGGGAGGGGAGGGCCGGCCACCCCCACCTGCCGGGAGGGGATGGGAGCCGGGAGCTGTCACCCCCAACCCTTCCGGAGGTGGGGGGCGCCCCAGGCGGGCCGCGGGGCGCCGGCAGGCTGCTGCAGTTGGCGAATGAGGTCAGTTCTGCTGCCCGCGGTGGCGGCGCCAGTGTGGGAGCAGAGGGGGCTGGGAAGGCCGGACGCCCCGTTCCCCCATCTAGCCCACCGCTGCCTTTCTCCTACTGGGCCATCTCTGGCGCGTGCCCCCCACTCACCGGCTGAGTCTGACACAGCCAGGACTGCCCCAGCACAGTGGGTCCTGTTGAGGTCCCCGGGGAGGGGGCTGGCATGAGTGGTGGCAACTGAACCCATGGTAGGTTGGGGAGGAGACTCAGGATGGCAGTGGGGAGCACAAAGGGTTCAGAGGAGTAAGTTGGGGGGTGGCCTGTCTGTGGGTGGTCTCTTGAGTTCCTGCAGAAGGGCAGGAAAGCCAGTAGAGGGGCCATAGGGTGCTTGAAGCCTATCTTGAGTCCCTAGGAAAGATGGACTTGACACCTAGTCTGGACTCCCGACAGCCCACCTGCAGTGGGAGAAGACCATGCTCTGGCGCCCGAGCAGAGGGAAACCTGCAGCTCAGAGTTCTGCCCTCCCGGAGGGGACCCCACCTCTGGATGCTGGATTTATAGCCCGGCTGTCCAGGACCAGACCTGGGGTGGGAGGCTCCCGCGTCCCCATCACTGCTGAAGTGAGGAAGTTCAACATACAGGGGTCTCCCTGCCAGGCACGTGGGGGAAGCGCTGGCCTTGGATGGAGCATGGACTGAGTGATGTGGGGTGTGCAGCTACCCTGGGTATGCCCTGGGCCTGGTAGCAGGGGTGAGGGGCAGGCCTGGACAGTTTCTAGAGAAGTGGGCATTTTGTGGGGGCCCTTCTTACTGCTCACAGAAGAAGGGAAGGATGGCTGGGGCTGCTCTGAGCCTTTCTGGCCATCATCTCCTGTGTGCT
Source organism: Scalopus aquaticus (assembly GCA_004024925.1). Lineage (NCBI taxonomy): Eukaryota > Metazoa > Chordata > Mammalia > Eulipotyphla > Talpidae > Scalopus > Scalopus aquaticus. Next base: position 328,927 of record PVIJ01000020.1, on the reverse strand, counting down.
TGGTGGCCCCAAGACCAGGACTGTTCATCACTGACCCTGGGGCCTCGGGGCTTTGGGAGGTGCCTCAGAGCAGCCCATTTATTTCAGCACCGTCATTCCCAAAGGGAAAGGACATCGATTATTTATTCAGAGCAGTAGGCGGTGGTGGCTGGGAGGCTGGTCGCTGCGGGCGGGGAGGGGCTGGGCACGAGGGCAGCCAGGATAGGGGCGGTCAGGTGGCTGTCAGGAGCCATCAAGTGCGGGGCCCAGGAGGGTGTGAGGTAGACTCTGGCCTCTTCTGAGCAGAGCTGGGTGGACCAAGGGACAGACCTGGCCTCAAGGTGATAGGATGTCAGAACCCCCAACCAGCTTTTGGGGTGTGGGAGACTTAAGACCCTACCTCATTCTTTGCTTGCGCTGAGTGTGACCTAAAAAGTCGAGAATCTGACTCGGAAGGTTCAGAGGACCCCACCAGAGGAAATGAGGAAGGGTTGGCACTTTGGAGCCACTCACTGCCCATTCATTCAAAAGGTTCGAGAATAAAGGGCTGAAGGTTGCAAAACTGGGTCTTGAAGACTGCCTTGGAGGGGCGCGTTTAACCTATTTAAGACGGCTGTTCTCCAGATGCCGGCAGTAGGGTCATTTATTTGCAGTGTGCTAATCGCAAATACTTTTTTCCTGTTCACTTAAGGCAGTCTCCCAGAGCTGGCTAGTCTGACACGGTGGCAGTTAGTGCTTGGTGCTTGGAAATAGTGGGCATGGCAGGCTAATAATGGGGCTTGGCGGCTGTTCTTTTAGCAGCCTGCAGCACTCACCCATCCAGTTCAGCAGACACCCTGGTGTCAGAGACCCCCAGTGAGGGTCTCAGGGTGATGTGGTTGCAGCTTGGGGCATTCATGTCTTAAACATGACCTTGGAATGTCCATCCTGCATCTGGTTTATCTCTGGCTCTCACAAGCCCACCCACTGCTTTGTCAGCCTACTCACCAAATTCTGCAGTTTGTAGTTTTCCAGAATGGCCTTGCGTCTTCCAGTTCTGGGGCCTTTGCCATGCCATTCCTCTTACCTTGAAGATTCTTCCCACCTTCCCATGAGCCAGGTGGGGACTTCCTTTAATGTCCCTCCCTGGCTGAAGTAGGGTGAGAGGTTATAGAATTTGTCTCTTCCCACTCCTATCAGGACTTAACTCAGCTGTCATGTCCATGGGCCGGGAGCTTCCCCCATTCCGGGGCTAGTGTTACTCTGTGTCCCAGCATTGATCTCAAGAGTGAAACACCCATCTGCGTACACACACTGGAAATGGGACAGGGAAAGGGGCTTACTTTTGATTCGCTGGTGCTCTTGGGCTTGTTCTCAAGTACTTGAAGAGCTGCCTGAATGAATGAGGGAAATCCCACCCCAGAGCCTTGGCCCGGATTGCCAATCCGACTGCCTCCAGCTGTTCCTAGATTATCCCACCTCTGGAGCAGGTCCCTCACTTTGGTAGGAACCCCAGAGCTTTCCCTGAGCATCCTGCTCCCTGGCTTCCCGGGGCCCCCTCTCCCCATTACCCCAGCCTGTGATTTCTCCCAAACTTGAGCCTGGGGCTTTGCTCCCAGGTATCACCCATCCTGCTTCTCTTAGCCCTTCAACTCAGCCACTTGTGGGTATCTCTGTTGCCTGGCAGCCAGGGACATAGCCAAGTTCCTTTGGGACCAGCCAGGAGTGTGTGGCCAGCTCCATGGGGCTCACTGAGACCTCCACTGGCCCCTGGGAATAAGACTTGCAGGGTTCATTTCCAAACACCAGCAAGTAGAGCAGGACCCAGGACCCGGGACCTCCTTGAAGGTGTGGGACCAGATGTGGAGTCTTGGGGAGCCTGGAAGGGAATTCCCAGCAGGAATTCATAAGAAGGGGTGGGTTTCAGGGAAGGATTTTATTATATGGGAGAAGCGAGAGGCAAACCTGGTCAGAAGACAGTGAGATGTCCCCCCCCCCCCCCACCATCGGTGGCAGGATAACACTTCTGTGTGTAGGCGTTAGGATCCAGGTAGACCCCAAGGACACACCTGGTTCCCTCCCTGGGTGCCCAGGTTCCTCTTTTGCAGGAACATCTGGCTGGGACTCTTTGTCATCCTCATTCTCACTGGGCTGGAGACCTTGTCATTTCAGACTCCATGCTGTGGCAGATGACAGCAGAGGGACTTAGAGCCCTGGGGGGATGGTGGTGCAAGGGGTTGAGCACTTATTCACTTTGGGGAGACTTAGATTTCCTGAATGAGCTAGATGAGGTGGTGTTTTGTCTGCTCAGGTTCGGGGTGACCCGTGGGAGTGTCCGAGGCAGTGAGCAGAGCTGTCATTCCAGATACCCTTCCTTTTAGTCCCGTGCTGGGTCTGGTGACCCGGAGCTATTTGCGTGCCCACCTGTCTCCCTCCTTCAGGACCACCTGCTTCAGTTGCCAGATTTAGCCAGTAAAAATAGAGACGCCTAGTTAAATTTGGGTTTCAGATAGGCAACAGATAATGCAGTGCTGGGGACATAAGTGCAATAAAAACTTAATCATTGTTTATTTGAAGTTCAGACTGAATCTGGGTCTTATATTTCATCTGGCAGCCCGATAGCTGCAGCCTCTGGGCAGTGAGACTCTTGGGGCCTGAGGAGGGGCATGGGGTGTGGCTGAGGCATGGAGATGGGCTCAGGGCCCCTCCTGAGGCTCCTCAGACTGTCTGGAGAGAATTTGAATCAGTCAGAGCCAATTCTAGTTTCCTTATTCAAACTCTCGTGTATGTATGTGGTTGAAGGGTCCAGCTCTTTTATTAGCCCTGGGTGGTATGGGAGGCTCAGAGACCCCTGGGGTTGTTTTCTGTGCCACTGTGGTCCATGCAGCATATTAAGAGATGCTGGGAGCAAAAGGGAAGTTGCTGGGAACTGTCGCCTCTTGGGGTGGCAGCAGTGGAAGTGGTGCGGGGCACAGGACAAAGGGAGAGAGGCCTAGAGGGGCTTAAAAAGTGCAGCCCTGATCTGTGGGCAGTCTCATGTTTATTTCGGACAGGTTCAGAGAAGATGGGCAAGTACGTGGAGGACTGTACGTGTGTGGGGCATATTGTATGGTGCAAGCTAAGGTGGAGTGACCAGGGGCCATTGCTTGGAGGGCTCTATGGTTCCCGCTAACCAAAGCACACTCTCTCTAATCCCCATTCTTACCTAACTTTCTGCTAATCTTTATAAATGAGGTATTCTAGCTGATCTTGCTAATCGGCCATGTCTGCCTGCTATTTTCAGCAGATACTGGTTTCCCAGTATGTTCCTCATACCATGACTTTTGCCCTGGTGAGAAGCCCCTACCTGACTCCACATTTCAGCTTGACCAGCAAGAACCCTGGGCACCAAGACCATAGCCCTGAGGACAAAGAGGGCCGGGATACCACAGGGGCATCCTGGTAGACCCCAATTTAGGATTTGCAGTCAAGATTTGCAAAGCCAGGTCTGAACACTGGGGGCCATTTTGCTGATCCCCCCCTGCCCAGGCTTGGAGTTCCTGTCTCTGGGACCCCTGATAAGGCAGGGTCCTTGCTGGGGTGTTGACGGGTTTGAGGGCTGTCCCTTTGAAGGGGTGCCCTGTGAGTGCAGCATCATAGTTGCTGGAAATTACCACCCCCCCACCCCCATCTGAGGCAGTACCCCCCCATGCCACACTGACTTCCCTGGAATGGGGGAGGGGTGTGAGGGATGGGAGTCTTATGGCCCAAGTCCCCTCCCCCCATATGACCTGTGTATTCAGATGTAAAATGGAGACAGAGTGGCACTATGTTTTGGGGGGTTGGTGTTAGATGGTGGGGGCTCCACTTCATGGGTGTGTGGGTCACCCCAAGCCAGGTTTGGAGTGGAGCAGGATGGGAAGCACAGGTGCAAGGACTCAGCTTGAAAAATTGGGCAGCTCTCAGGTACCAGCCAGGCTGTGTTGGAGGGAGGGCAAGCAGGGGACTGGGGGCTGGGCCTTTTCCCTGCTGGGTGCATAGCTGAAGGAGACCCTTGAGGCTGCTTCTCTTCTGGCCGGGCCAAGCCTGTTTGCTGGTTGGCTTCTGGCAGGTTGGGTCTCAAGGTACATTTTTTCACTACTGGAAGAATCACCATAAAAGGGGTCTGTATCTGTTCATCCCTCCCTCCCTCCCTCCCTCTCTCCTTCCCTCCCTTCACCTGGTCTGTTGGGTGGTAGGCCTGGCATCCAGCCCCAGGCTGGCACAGAGGAGGGTTCACCCCGCTTGTTCTGTATGCTGTTATGGCGGGGGGTAGCCAGTGAAATGCCCAGATCCTAGGTGTACTGTCCGAGGAGCTTGGCTAGTGTGCTCACTCACATCGGCAGCCCAGTTAAGACAGAACATTCCGTCACTTCAGGCCCATCTGCAGCCAGCCCTCTCCCCTCCCCCAGTCTGGTCCCCACTGGCCCGGTGTCTGTCTCTGTGGTTGCACCCTCCAGTGTCACATAAATGCAGTCGCACAGTGTCAGCCCGAGTCCGGCGGCTTGCACTGGCTAATGCACAGCAGCAACTGGTTCCTTTTGGTGCTGAGTAGTGTTCCCCGTGTGGATCTGCTGTGTGGATCTGCCTCCAGCACCCCCTGCACACTTGGGGGTCCGGCAGCCTGGCTTACCAGCCCTGTGCTCACCTGGGAGCACCCAGAGGAGGGTCTGCCTTTTCTTGACGCGCACAAGGGCGGTGTCTGCCCCCCGCCCCCGCCCCATGAGAGCTGACCCTGAGCCAGGAGCGCTGCACCCCTCTGTCCACAGAGCTGGAATTTCATCCTCTGGTTTTGGTGACTCACAGTGAGCCTCCGATGAAATTACAGCTGCCTGTGGCCGCCCTTGGGCCCTCAGCACTGGGTCCTCCCTCCTCCCGTGCAGGTGGGCTCCGGAGACAATTGATGCCCAAGTGTTAGGGCCAGGACAGCTGGGGGGCAGGGGTAGATAGGGAGCGAACCGTGTAAGCGTTGAGGGGTCTTGTCTGTCTCCACGTGCCCACTCCCTGGGAGTCGGGGGTACCTGGTAGTGTGGCCTTGGTCTCTGCTCCTGTAGCTGATTAGTTTGGGGCAGAAATTGCAAGTTTTCCTGCTTCTGGGGAATGAAAGGCGGGCAGTGAAGCCAGCCTTGCAGTCGGGAGCATGGTTTAGGGCCTAATGGACGGGTCTGTGGCCGCAGGTGAGTGACCTCACGTCTCTGTGCTTCTATTCAGTGCCTTGCAAATGGGAGCACAGAGCATCCAGTGTGAGACTCAGCAGGGTGCACAACCTGTGGACTACCACCTGTCCCCCCACGTGCCAGAGTAGGCCCCTTTTATCCGAGTTATCTGTGAGGGCTCAATAAATTGTTGGCTGACCAAGGCCGGCGCGACCCACCGCTGCTCGAGGTCACGCAGGGCTGTTCTGAATGTTCCAGCAGCCAGCACTGAGATTTCAGCGCTGGGGCCTTTGCACTTGGTTATAGTAGCTTCTAGTTGGGCCAGTTCCACTTAGATTTGCTTGCCCTGCTGCGTCACAGTTTTGACCGTCTAGAAAATGGGGGCCGTGGTAAGTCCTCTGTGGGGTTGCCTGCTGAACATCTTGAAGGGGGGGCAGGTAACCTGAGTGAGGGGGCCCAGGCAAGACCTTGTCAGTCTCCCATGGGTTGTGGCTTCCTAAGAAAAGAGATCTTCCCGGGTGGTGGTGTAGCCCGCCCCGTGTCTTGAGAGATATGGGGGTTTTAAACTGCTTTTTGTGAGAAGTCACTGATTTTTGTTTCTATGAGCTGGGCTGCCCCCAGTACTGTGTCATCCTCTCCCGACACCCTACCATTGCCCCCTGGGGGGCCTCGAGCTGAACTCTTCAGTCCCACCTTGGGCTGTTCTTAGTGGGGAGCACAGGGGCATTGGGCTGGCACCCCATGCAGAAGGGCCCTGGGTGCTCCCGGGTGGCCCCCCAGAGCAGGCAGGACCCCTGCCCGCCCACCCACCCAGCTTCGGGGTGGTCCCCAGCAGGCTCCAAGGGGGTCTTGTGGCTGGACCAGTCTGGAGTCTCCCTCATGTTTATGCAGGAGCTGGTTTTTCAGGTGTGGCAACTTTTAGCAGAGGCCTGGGGTGGGAGAGGTAGGGCCTTTGGGGAGGAGGTGGTTGCCAGTTTTCCATGTGCACCCTGATTCTCACTTGGGAGTGCAGCCCTCTGGGCGGGTGGGCTAACCACATCCTCCCTCTGATCCTGGTCCACTGCCCGCCCGCCTGGGGCAGCCGCTCTCTGAGAAGCTCTCAGTACTTCCAAGGGAGATGCTCTTGATTGTCTGGCTGTGGGGCCAGTGCCCCTCTTTGGGGGACTCCTCTAGCTGCTTCTGGGCTTCCCCACTTCTCAGCTGGGCACCTTGGATCCTTTAGGACCTTCGAGGCCTGGCTGTGTGGCTTCAGGCAAGTAACTTTGCCTCTCTGTGCTCATCTGAACAAAGGAGACTATGAGCCCTGTGCAGCAGGGTTCTGGGAAGATCATTGCTTTCAGCTGGGGGTAGATGTCACCATCACAGTTAAGAACAGTTCCTCAAGGGGTCATATGATGACCTCTGAGGCTGGCCCTTGAGGATCCCCAGCCCTGCTCAGAGAGGGACTGGATGCCATCACTCCTTGCTCTGAGGTTAGCAGTGTGGAACTTGGGGTATGCTGTGCCTCAGTTTCTGCTTCTGCAGTTGGGTAAACCCTCAAGGTAGAACTAGTTAGTCCCATCGGCCTGTCCACCCCTCAGCCCCTTGGAGCATGTCATTGGCATCATACACTCCCTAGATGCCAGGCCCTGGGCTGGGGTCCCCCAGGGCACTGCCCTGTGGTTGGTGTTTGGAGGCAAACGTAAGGAAGGTACCACAAGCCTGAGGGCGGCCTGCAAGAGGTGACTTTTTGGTGGGTCCTGGAAGATGCAGACCCAGGCTTCGTCGGGGCTGGACATGCTGGGCGGGGCAGTGGTATCCAGTAGCAAGTCAGGGTCCAGAGACAGGGAGTGACAGGGTGCGAGTGTCTGAGCAAGCGCGCTACTCCAGGATTGGGGGGCGTTCCTCGGAACCCTGGGGGGTGTCAGGTACAGGGTCCTGGTGAGGACTTTCATCCTGCTGCCTCGATCCTGGGCTGGGCAGGGCCAGGCCCTGTCTTTTTCTGTGCCAGCCACGACGCACTTCCCTCAGTTTCTGGAACACACTGCTCCTCGCTTCCCAGTGTGCCGTTGCTCCTCCTTAGAACATGTTTTAATGTGCCCTGTGCATTTTTTAACTGATTCTTTCATGAGGTCTCAGCCTAGATGTTACTTCTTTCTGGAGGTTTCCTTTCAGTCCGTTAGTTCCTGCTCTGTGTTCCTAGAACCCCTGAACTTCCCCACCTGACCCTCACTGAGCACTGTGTACTAGCTGCCTTGGACTCATCTGTCACCCTGGGGTTTGGGGCCATGTGCCTTGTATCCCCACATCCCTGCCCCAGCACTTGCCTGGTCAGAGTGGGCATGTAGTACAGAGTGGGCAAAAATGAAGTAAACTAGGTGTCCGGGTATTTGCGGTGGGGGCTTTGGAAGATTGGGGGCTTTCTTCACCCTTCGATACCATCTCTCCCTGGCTCACCGAAGCTGCCCCCAGGAGCTGCCTCTGCCATCCGGGCTCCCAAGGCATCCAGAAGGCAGGGATGAAGATTGGGGGGGGGGCGCCATGTCTCCGTGGGCTGCGTACAGGGGCTGGAGAGGGTCTCCCTCTATGAAGGGCAGCTGGTGTGTGTGAAGAGCACAGGTGTGGAGCCGCAGAACAGTTAATCCCCTGGGTTATTTAGACACGCGCTTTCGTGCGGCACGTGTGTGTCGTCGCGCAGATGTGTGGCGTTTCCGAGGCCCCACAGAGGCCCCTGCCACATACCTTGATGCCTTAACTGAATCCTGACCACCAGCCTGGGCTGAGTGCTGCCTGGGAACACAGCCCCTTTCGTCCCGCCCTGTGGCCGAGAGGGTCAAGTCCATCAGCCTGGAGTGTGTTTGGCAACAGGGAATTGAAAACCTGGCTACAGAGGCTTGAAGAGAGATTGAGTTGTTCTTCCTAAGGCCAAGCCTGTGGGGAGTCAGGCTGCGATGGGACTCAGCGGTGTCAGGGACTTGCTTCTTGTCCTTCCTGGGTTATTGGATTCTTTATTTTAAAATTATTTTCTTTACAACTTACAGTTCAGTGTATTTTCATATATTTAGCACTCTCTAATTTCAGAGCATTTTTTTTTAACCCCCAAAAGAAGGGCCAACCCATGAAGCAGTCCCCCTCCATTCCCTCCTCACCTCTGCCCCTGACAACCATTAATCACTTTTCTGTCCCCATAGCTTTGCCTATTCTGGACATTTCATATAGAAACGGAATTTTATGTGTGACATCTTCGACTTAGCATAATGTTTCATTATGACTTTCACCTCTTTTAATGACCAACTAATACTCCATTTAATGGATATGCCACATTGTGTTTGTCTATTCATCAATGGATGGACATTTGAGTTGTTTCCACTTCTTGGCTATTGTGAACGCTACTGCTGCGAACACTTACGGACTATCTTTTATATGAACTGTCTTTCGGTTCTCTTGGCAGTATGCCTAAGAGTGGACTTGCTGGGTGATATGGTGATTCTGTGTTCAACATTTTGAGGACTCACCAAAACAACTGCACCATTTTACATTTCCGCCAGCAGTAGGGTAATGAGGATTCCAACTTCTCTACATCCTTGACATCTTTTATTATAGCCGTCCTGCTCGGCAGGATGTGCTGTCTCGTGCTTTGGATTTAGTTAGCATGTTGGATTTTGTCTGTGTGCCTGTGCCTCATGGTCACAAGATGGCTATGTCCCCTCCAGCCTTCATACTCGTGGTCCAAATGTGGGGGAGGAGTTAGGGCAGGATCCTTACCTCCCCCCCAAAGCTTTGCCTTTGTGCACACCCTCCTCAGGGACCTCTCTAGTACCATACAGGGCGGACCTGGGTCACATCCCATATCCCTAACATCCTTCCCAGCAAGGGAGCTGGGAAGACACAGGCATCAGCCTCCCAATTTCTCGTGACCCAGACCAGCGTCAACGTCTTCCTTTTATCAGGAGCAAAAAGAGGAATATAGAGCTGTGCTCCCCAACCCCCAACGGGTAGGATGAAGACTGAGATTGTGGGTGCCAGACTCTGCTGCAGCCAAGTTACCACTGCCCATCAGATACCCTAGTGGAGGGCAGTGGCGTCACCTCCCAACCATGCTGACACCCCTCCCCACTGAGACCTTTTTGCTCAGCCCAGACCTGTAGCTCCAGACTTACTTGGTCCTCCCCTAGGACCTTTATGCGCTCCCTTCCCCTAACCTAGAATGAATGGGTAACATCTCACCTTCAGAACTGGCTGCAATGCTTGTACATGGCTGGTGGGATTGTAAGGTAGTCTGGTCATTTTTGGAAAATAGGTTGGAGTTATTTATTTAAGCTATAATCACACTATAACATTCACCATCTAAAATTACTTGATTTATTCAGTGGCTTTTTTGTATATTCAGAAGGTTGTACAACCATCATCAATGTATAATTCCAGAAAATTTTTATTACCCGAAAAAGACACCCCCTCCCCATTAGCAGTCACTCCCTATGCCCGCTACTCCCAGCCCTGTGGCCACCACTAATGGTGTCTCTGGATTTGGCCACCTTTTTATAAAATTAAACATGCACTTATCATATGACTCAGCAATTCTATTCCTAGCTATTTACCCAAGAGAAATGAAAACTTAGGTTCACATAAAATCTGAGGAGAAACATCTACAGATGTTCATCATTCAGCATCTATAATCATTCATAATTGCCCCTTCTGGGAACAATCTGAATGTCCAACCAGGGTGTGGATAGACAAGCCCGGGATAGCGTTGCGCGGACTACTAGCCAGCCGTGAAGACGAACAAACTCCTGATATGACACGGGCGAGTGGCAGGAACGCCAAGCTGAGTGGCGGGCGGTGGGTCCTAAAGGCCAGCTCCTGCGCACTTGTGTTTATTTGGCATTTTGAAAAATGCAGAGTGACAGGAACAGAGTGGATGGGGGTTGCCTGGGGTAGGTGGGGAGGGGGAGCCCGGGGTGTGCATGGTCTTCACTGTGGTGGGAGTTACATGACCACATTTATAAAACTTAGGACTTCACACCAAAGAGTGATTCTTTAGGCATGTATGTTACACCTTGGCTGAAAAAACCAACCTGCACTTGGTACCAGCCTTTCCTGGATTAAGCCCATTTCAGGTTAACCATTCCCTTTGTGCTGATTGGGGCCACCTCCCCTCATATGGGGAACTGTTGAGCTGTGGCCTGGCTGTGAGCACAGCTAATATGATCAACTCCCAGGGCTGGGCTGGGGGCTCCTGGGCGTCCCTGCCACCTTCCTCAGCCCACCTTTGCCCTCTCCTGTTCCCAGGCTGCCTGTTACTCTGTGCCAGGGGCTTTTGAGCCATGAACTGTTAAAGCTGGAAGGAACCTTAGAATTCGTTGACCTCTTTTCCATCTTTTTTTTTTTTAAGGATTTATTTATTTATGCATACAAGCTGGGGTACAGGCCAGAGGCGTGGGGTGGCGAGAGGGTTCACCAGAGACAGTGGGGAGCAGAACAGGCAGATCGACAGAAATACACTGCCGAGGGGAGCAGCTGGCGAGGCAGGAGAGGTCTGCTGCGCCTTGTGGGAATCTCCCCAGCCGGGCCTCGAACTCAGGTTGCCACTGCCGACAGCTCCGCAGTGCAGCGCCTAACCACTGTGCCATTGGGGAGGCCTCTCTTCCATTTTAGGTGGGGAAACTGAGGCCTAGGACTGGGAAGACACATAACTAAGGTTCTGGAGGTTTCTCCCAGGATTCTTCATCCAGGGCCCTTGCGCTCCCATAGGTGGTCCTGGCCCCCCATGGCTGCCTGCCTCTGGAGGCTACACGCTCCTTGTGGCAAAACAGCAGGTGGGAGTTTTTTGAGCAGAGCGTGGTAGACTGGAAGAAGTGGGGAGGTGAGCATGGTCAGGGCACAGGAACACCCCAAATGAAGAGAAACTGCAGTGGGGTGTGTGTGTGCACGCATGTGCTGATGCTGCCCAGAGGAGGCAGCTGGTGAGTGGCTGAGCGGGAGACCGAAGCCCAGGGGACAAGCAAGAAGGGACAGGATGACTGCCCAGGAGCCCAGGGCATCGCCTTGTTTTGTGTCTGTCATTCCCAGTGCTCAGGCTCTGCTGGGTAGGGCCAGTGGCCCTGAAGAACCTCCTACAGCAGAGACCCCAGGAGCCCTGGGTGGGGGCAGGTGGGTGTCAGGCAGTGAGCTCCTGTGAGGGGTGGGCCTAGTCTCAGCGATGCAGGCCCCAGGTTTAGCCTAGTTCTGGTGTTGCGTCACCCACATATGCAGTGTCCATTCTCTAAGAGCTGCCAAGTGCTCTGGAGACTCGTGTGAGAAGGGACGGGGGCTGGGGCCAGGCAGGTGTGGTGGCAGCTCTGCCTCCAGTCCCCAAACTGGACTAGCTCCAGGTGGCCACTACCCTTCTCAGGGAGTCAGTCCAGGGCTCTCTCAGCCCTATGAAGAGGGGCCTCACTCTGCAGGCCTTGGGGGGGCAGAGCCCTGGAGCTGAGCAGTGGGGGTATGTGGCTACCAGGGGCAAGGCCTAGGATGCCTCCCCACAGATTTGCCTTTGTGTGGGGACAGGACTTTGGAAGAGGGGTGACTTTCTCCTTCCAGGCTTCAGATGGGGCTCCTTTGTAGGCATGCAGTCAGTGCTTGCCCCTGTTTTCTTGGCTGGGCATCTGCTGCTGCAGCTGAGGGGGTCAGAACTGGTGACTCAGTCTGGGTCTGTGTGGAGGCCTGGCAGCTCCCCGAATTCTCATAGCCTGTCCTGACATCTTGGAAGGCACATGATATTGGTGGTACAGGACCCTTCCATGGGTGCCTTCTGGTTTTGGGGGCCATGATGCTGCTGGGAAGCCTGTACTCACTGCGACCCAGAGAGAAGACCCACCCTTGTCTGAAAGCCCCTTGCCCTGGGCATGGGGTGGGGTGGAAGGGCAGGATGCACCCATTCTCGGCTAGTGTCTGTGGGGATCACTGAGGTGAGCTGTGCCTGGGGCTGCACATCTGGGGGCCGGGCGGGGGTCCTGGTTCTTGTCTGCTTACCTGCTGTGGGCTGTAACGAAGGACCCTGACAGCACAGTGCTGGGCTGTCCCAGGGCTGCTGCTGATAATGCGGATGGGAAATGGGATGGGATAATGCGGAGCTTTGGGAAAGATGGGGTTCAGCTAGACCCCAGGCCAAAGTGGTTTTGGGTAGAAAAACTGTTGGGGCCTGACTTTCACCTCCCACTAGTGGGAGGGAGGCAGGGGCAGGCAGAGGACCATGCATGTCTTTGTTGGAGGAGGAGACTGAGGCCCAGAGAGGGGAGGCAAGTTAGTTGGTGTCACACAGCCACGAAGAAGGGCAGTTTTGGGTTGGGTGCATGAACCTGTGTACTCACACGGAGTACACGGAATCTCAGCTCCACTGGGGTCCTTGTGTAATTGTGGGGGGTCACCAGCACACTGGCTGTTGGGCCGGGTGGGTGATGATTCTGCCCCGCCTTCCTCCCAGTGATGTCCAAGTGATGAGGTGCGGAAGCTGCGAGGAGGGGAGGGCACAGGTGGGCCCCCTGGAGCCAGGTCACTAATGTGAAACAACCTCTGAGTCCAGCATCTCACAGATGGGTCTGGCCTGGGGTGTGTATGTGTAGGGGTTACTTAGGACTGGGGCCTGGGCATCCCCTGGAATGGGGATCCTGGAGGGTGTGTCAGGATTTAAAGAGCAAAAGGCGAGGGGGCAGAGGGTATTCAGGTTGGGGTCAGGGCCTGTGGACAGGCCAGGACTCAGGAAGGGCGTGAGGGCCAGCTCACCAGGGGCTGCTCTCGGTGGCTCTGGCTGCGAGAAGCGGAGCTCTGGTGGCCCTTCATCTGGGTCTGATGCTGGGAAGGCCCTCGCAGAACTTCTGGCCCAAGTTCTCACAGATGGGGAAACTGAGGCCCAGAGAAGGGTGGCCCCCAGGCTCCACTTTGGGGTGGCATCTAGAGTTAGAGGCCAGGTTTCCTGATCCCAGCAGGGTATGGCCTTCCCCGAAACTCCTTCCCCTCCCCTCGGCTCCAGCTTCGAGGAGGTCCAGGCTCTGGGTTGGGTGATGCCAGCGGGAGAACGAGGGAGCCAGCCAGCTCCGGGGGGTGGGGCCCGGTATCCGACTGGAGCGTGGGCCTGGGGATTAGATCACCCACAGGTGATTAGCCCTTTTCTGCCCAGCGCCCCTCCTCCTGAGAAGGCTTGTTTACGTCTGGGAAGGGGGCTCTCAGGAGACATGAGCCCTTCAGGGCCTGGCACTGGCCCAAGGCTGCTTTCTTCCCACCTTCTCCTGTCACCCAGCCCCCAGGCTCTGCAGATGCTTGCGAGCAAATACCTATTTGCACACTATTCGGATGTGCTGCTGAGGGAGGAGCAGCCGGCAGTGGGGGAGGGGAGGGGGTGCCAGGCCCTCGTTCCCACCCAGAGCCCCAGCACGCGGGGAACACAAGTGTGATGGTGCTGCCAGTGAGCTAACCTGGAGCTGATGTCAGGAAGGACAGTGGCTCAGCAGGTGATGTCAGCTAGAGCCGTCATCACCACCATCATTCTGTCCTGTAAGCAGCTGGCCCAGGCCCAGGGCCAGACCCTTCTCTATTTGCTGGGCGTCCTCACAGTGCTGAGAGCAGCAGGGTTAGTGGTCCTATGGGAGACTGCGGCATGGAAGCGATGGCTGGCCCAGCCCCTGCACACTGAGCCCTTCAGGTGCGTGTGGTGGGGCTGGAAGTGCAGGGGAGGGTGCCGGGCGGGTGGAGTTCGCCTGTTTCATCTGTGTCTCCTGCACGCGCAGATTTCTGGTTTCTTTTAGTGACTGGTTCATGCACCCAGCAAGTCTATACGGCGTGTCTGCCACAGTGCTAGGGAGCAGCCCTGAGAAAACAATCCCTGCTCCCATGCACGTTCTGTTGGGGGCCCTCCATCTTCCTCTACCTTCCCAGCTTGGCCTTTGGTTCCAGCCTCTGCCATCCCATACACACCTGCCCATCCCCCGGATGAACCTCCTGTAGGGTGCTTGTCCTACATTGGTAGAGGGCCTGGGTACAAGGGCTTTTAGCTGTGTCAGCCTCTGTCCTGGACTTGGAAGTTTGGGGGCCGATGTAGAAGGACCTGGAAGGCCTGGCCCCAGCTAAGAGACAAGGTGTGTGACGCCATCCAACTCTGTTTGGGGTTTCTCATCCTAAAGAATGAAACATTAGAGCCTTCTCTGACTCCTCTCTTGATCAGATCCCACAGCCTCCAACCTCTGCCCCTTCCTCTCCTCAGCCCTCTGCACCGCTTCCCCACTGGCTTGCCACCCCAGCCCCTGTTATTCTAGGTTCCTTGGCCTCCCTCCTGAATTCTAACCTCAGACCTCTGAACCCCCACCCTATGACTCTGCCCTTCTCCCCTCCTCTGACTCTCCCTTACCCTCATTTTCCCTCTCATTTTTCCCACCACATTCTCCCCAGGCAGCCTTTGCTGCCCCCCTGCATCTTAGATCTTATCCCTTCAACCCACAGCCCCTCATCAAGCCCCCTGCCACCAAGCCCCTGATCTCCCATAGGTTACTGTGGCCCTTGGGACTCCAGAGTTGTCAGGTCCACCCGCACCCCTTTCCCTGCTGAGCTGGGAGCACTGTCATCTATCATCACTGAAGTCAGGCACCCTGGGTAGATTCCAGGCACATCCTTCTTGGGCTCGCCCATCTGCTCTGCCCTCCCTGGTCAGAGCCACCCTTCCCTCCCGCCCGCTGCTCATGGCCTCGGGAATGCGGCGGCTCACCCAGACTGCTGCAGAAGCTTGGGAATGCCCAGTTCTCAGCTCCAGTCTTCTGTCTTATAGAACCGCTCAGCTGGCCACGTCTTGCCCCCCACTCCAAACCTTTGGGAGTTCCTGCCCATTCCGTGGCCCTTGTTCTGACCCCACCGGGTGGGCCTGTCCCTTTGCCCACCACTTCCTGCCCCTCCTGGGTGTTTCAGCCGGGCAGAGCCCAGCTCCTGCCCCACCCCACCCCCGCCCTGTCCAGGCCCCACAGCGACACTTGGGCAGCCCCAGCTGGTGGCTGGGTTTCCTGGGCAGCCGGTAATTGGGCACTCCTTCAGACGGGTCTGGCCGTGTTTGCTCAGCATTTATTTCCAGGGAGGTGGGCGCTGCGGGGGGCAGTGTCTGGGCACGGTTCCCTGATCCCGCCCTTCGCCTCCTCCCCTGCAAACTCCTGCATGGTGTGACCATCCACTCAGCTCAGGTGTCCATCTCCAGCGAGTCTCCCCTGACCCCCACCCTGCCATTGTGTGCATCTGGCCTGTCAGTTATTTTTATGTTTAATTGAAATAGAGTTTACTGACGGCAGAGTGCATGAATCTTAACTCCAGTGTGATGAGTTTTTACCTGTGTATACACCACATAACCACCACTGCGATTAAGAGAGAGCACAGCTGTGCTTCGATCTTTGTTTTCCAATAGTCTGTTTCGTTGTAATTGTCCCGTTTCCTCCCAGCCTGGGACTCAAGGCAGAAGCGCTTGGTCAGTGCCAGAGCCGTGTGTCATGAAGTGTGAGGGTGTCGGTGTGTGTACGTGGATGGGGCGGTGGTGGTAGGGTCTGTGTGGAAACGTGTGTTGTGTGTTTTGAGCCTGGCCAGGGGCCCACTCTGGTCAGGACGGGTCGGTCCCATTCCCCTGTGGCCTCCGCAGGGAGCCCCGGCCCCACCCCAGAGGCCCCTACCGACTGAGCTTAGTCTCCAAGGCCACGACACCAGTTGCCATAGGCACGCGGCCCTACTTGGGATTGTCATTCCTCATCCTGGTCACGCAGGCAGCAGCGCCCCTACCCGCCCCCTGGGAGTGGGCCTTGCTTTAAATAACGGGTAGGAACCTGACCCAAGAGAGCTGTCTGCCCACCAGCGTCCAGCCTCCTCCTGGTGGTCCAGGCAAGCAGGCCCTGTCCTGCCCACAGCGCCCATTCCAGCTTCTCTAGGGTGAAGAGAAGGGGTAAAAGCTGAGTTTGAGGGCTCTCCTTGTCTTCGTGCCTGGAGCCCAGACCGTGGTCTGGTCCTGAGGAATCTGGTCTGAGAGGAGACAGCCCACCTTCATGGACCCCATTTTCCACCTCAGAGGGATAAAGAACCCAGAACCCTGGGCTGCGGGGTGTTAGGGCCGTGTTTCCCAGGCCCCAGCCCCACCCCTTCCCCCAGCTCCACCTCCTCCTGGGGGGCAATGTCTGGTCCCCCTCCTCTTCCCCAGGAAAGTAGCCTGAGGCTTCTGCTTCCCTGGGCCTGCCCTTTGCCAGACCTGGGCCCTGCTTTCCTGTCTCGAGGGGACAGCTGTGCTAGGTGATTACTTCACTTTTTTTAAAGAATGAGGTTTCTGTAACTTCTTTCTAAGTTGTAAAAGTGATACATTCTTATCTCAGATAATTTACAAAACCCAAAAAAATCAAGAGAAAAGTCACGGGTCCGCCCACCGCGATGAGCCTCCTGGGGCTGCCTCCAGGCCTTTCCAAGTGTGTGAGAATAGTCATCTGCCATGTTGGTGGCGGCACCATCGGGCACAGGGATTGTCTAGTGTCCCTTTGTGTGTGTGTGTGTGTTGTGTTTGTGGATATGCTTTGGCGAAATGCCTTTGCACATAAATCTTCGTGCTTCTGATGATTTTGTCAGGCTAAATTGATGGTTACTGGGCCACGGGTGAGAGCACGGTCCACCCTCTCGAGACCTGTCAAGTCAGGGGGCTTTAGCACTGGCAAAGGCTAACTGGGGATCCCAGTGTCCTTTTAAAGGTTTTTTATTGAGAAGAAAACCTATTTATAATAAGTCAGCAGCTCAATACATTTTTAGAAACCAAACCACGGAGAACCAGCTCGCAGATCAAGAGCAGAAAGTTTCCAGCCCCCGGAACCGCTTTCCTGCCCCTTGCCGCCCCTCCCCGCCGATGCCCATCCCACTCTGGCAGCGGGGTTTGGCCTGTGTCTGAGCCGCACGTGAATGGAATCCTGCAGCGTGACCTTTCGTGTCTGGATTCTCACATTTGAGAGGTTCAACTGGGGTTCGTGTGTAGTTGTGGTTTGTTGATTAATCTGAGGTCTTTTCGGACAAACTGGACGCGAGGAGGGCAGAAGCCAGCCCCTGTGTATGGCACTGAGAACTGGATGCCCTCTGGATCATCGCCCATTGGCACCAAAATAAAGTTTAATTCCCCAAAGGACCTGCTCTAGTGAATAGGAAAGACTGTGTGACTGGCACAGCAGTGAAGCCCCCCGGAGATGGGGGGGCAACACCGTTAGGGCGTGAACCCGCACAGGTGTGCAGAGTTCTGTCCCCTGGGCCTCAGTTTCCCTAATTGGAGGAGGGCCCCGGCCAGCTCTGCACGCTGCTCAGGGTGTACTTAGAAGTGCAGAGAGCTGCTCTTCATTTTTTTCTCTATAGCTGTTTATGTTACTGTTGGTAAAATATACATAACAAATTTATTTTTAAACCATTTTCAAATGTACAGTTCAGTGGTATTAAGTACTGTCACGTTGTTCTGCAGCCCTCACATTCGTCTCCAGAATTTCATCTCGCTCAAGTAAAACTATGCACCCATTAAATTACCCTCATTTCCCCCTTCCACATGGCTATAGTTTGCTCTTGAGATCCTGTTAACCAATTTGGCTCCCTTTGTACATAAAGCAAACATGGACCATCTCTGACCTCTGCCCACGTGCTCCCCGCCCCCCCTTGGGCCAGGTGACTTGTGGAAGGGTCCTTGGCAAATAGTGCCCATTTCCCTTTAAAGAAAAAAAATCACAGATCAACAATGTAAGAAAATAAATAAAAACATTTTAAAATACATAACAAGATGAAATCTTGCCAGAAGGAAAAATAAGTAAATAAATCACAGACCCTCTTTGAATAGATTTTGATAAGTAGGCAGCTTCCCCTTGCAGGTTTTCAAGGAACCCAGTCTCTGCTGAAGCCTGTTCTTCGTCCTCCCAACTGGGAAGTGTTTCCTTGTGTCGTGCCAAAGCCAGAGCCCCTATAAGGGGCTTCCTGAGTGGGATGCGACTGGGGGAAGGACAGTCAGGTCTCTGTCTCTAGATGTCCCACTGGAAGGAAATAGTCATTGGCCTCCACAGGAGAAACTGATTTGATGGTTGGACTTTTCCTCTAAGGTGAGGATTGAGGACAGTGGAATTTATCAGGAGATCCTGGGAGACAGGTCTTTTAGAGTAGATCCAGGGGGAGGGGAGAAAAAAAGAATAGATTCTGATTCAACTAACATTATTTAATCCACCCAAAAGTGCAGTGAGGTAAGTCTGATTTGTCCTATTTTGTAGATGAGGAAAGCAAGGTTCAGGACATTAAAGAATGTCTATTAAACTAGCTCCCTGCAAGGCAGGCTTTTTCTCATGAACTGTTCCAGCATCAGGACTTTCAAATGCTACTGGATTGTTTTATTTTTATTTATATTTTATTTCAGAAATGATTTGGAAGATTTATAAAGAAACACTAACTATAGTAAGGTACTATAAAGGAGACAGTATAACAAGGTCGTGGGCTAAAACAGATTTCAGGATGTGAGTCTAAATATGAAAATGTACATCCTGGACTTCGTTCCCATTAAGAATATGTTTGGTCACAAAGAGCCCTATAAACAGAGAGTTTCAGTTGGTTTTCTCCTTTAGCAAGAAGTGTGGAGGTGGTAGCCCAGCCGTGGGCAGCTGTTCTGGGCTCTTCCCTCTGGGGCAGTGGCTCTGGTCTTCCTCCCTGAGGGGGCTGCCTGCCACAAGGCAGAGGCATCAAGCAGCCACATTCGTGGGGATAGAGCATAAAATAGGGTGTATGCTCTCTAAGCCATCAGTTGAAAAAGGGGACCTTGATCTGTAATAAAATAGACCAGAATACACAAACAGATGGGTGACTTTATAACTGGTAAAGGCTAACTTAATAAGTTGCTTTTAACTGCAAGGAAAGAAAACTCCACTAAAAGTGGCTCAACTGTTATCCACCCTGAAGCCTGGAAGTGGCAGACGGGTCAGGAAGGACCAGGTCTCTTCCGCCAGTCACTCTGTGGTCTTCAAGTGATGACTTTGTCTCTTGGGCTAGATCCTCTTGTCCCTGGTCGCTGTCCTGGTTGCGGGTGTCACATGCAGAAGAAGCAGGACTCCCCTGTTTCCAGTCCGTCTCTACAAGCAATGAAAACTTGGCTAAGCTCAGTGGCCAGAATTGGGTTACATGCTTCTTAAGCCAGCCCTAGGTAAGGGGATGGGATGCCTTCATCTAAGCCACAGAATCACCAAGATTTGCTGCTGCAAGCACCTGCCAGGACACAAGGGGTGTTCTCTGAGCAGGGAGGAAGGAAGGGACTCACTTGACCACCAGTCTAGACTGCCTTCCATGGCGTTACATTGCATTGGAAGTGAATCTGAATTTGAAAATGCATGTCTGGGCTGTTTTTATTAGGAGCGCATTCAGCTGGAAGTAACTTGATAAAAGGAGACTTGGGGGTCGTTTTCTCCTGTAACAAGAAGTCTGGAGGTGTGTGGCCCAGCCTTGGAGCAGCTGCTCAGATATCAGGGGCCGGGGCTCTGTTCTCTGTCTCCTCTGCCTGGCTCTGGCCTCCAAGCGGGCATCGTGGCGGGTGTGAGACCTCTGGCTGCCCTGCCTGGAGCCGTGGCAGGCTTGCTCTGTTCTCTGCCAGCAGCAGTCTGGGGCAGGCAGTGGGAGGGGCAGGAACTCAGGACCCTGGGCAGTTCCATCCCCCAGAACAGGAAGTGGAGTATGCAGTGGGGAGGGGGTGAGGCTTCAGCGGAGAGAAGGGCCCCCCCCACCCCAAAGGGAGAAATTTCTTTTTGTTTGTTCTCTCAAGCTTCTTTTTCAAGAAACACAAGCATATGGCAGCGGATGGTGCGGGGGCCGTGTTTGGGTGGTGTGTGCTCTTGCCTTTGCCTTTTGCGTGGTTGAGTGTATTTTTCTTCACCGGCTCCAACTGGTACACAGGGCAGTGAGACTTGAGTCGGAGGTGCTCCCCCAACATCCGGAAAAATCTAGCTCTTTCCAGTAGTGGTTCTGGGGTTTCCAGTGGGAAAGGAATTGGAGAATTTTCCAGCCAAGCCTAAGCTTTGCAAAGGTCAGCGTGGAGGATTATATGTCCAAGGAAGGGGGTTGAGGATGTGGACCAGGCTTTGTGGGGTGGGGTGTGGGGAGAGAGGGAGTCCTGGATTCATTCCTGAGGCTGCTGTAACAAATTATTTTAAATTTAAAACAGCCAGCATTTATTTTCTCACAGTTTTGGTGGCCAGAACCAAAATCAGTATCACTGGGTCAACGTTAAAGTATCCGCAGGGCCATGCTCCCTCCAGAGACGGGGAGAATGCCTTCCTCGCCTCCGCCAGCTTCTGGTCTGTCAGCATCCCTTGGCTCATGGCCCCCTCCCTCCAGTCTTCAGGGCCAGCACCTGTAGCCCTTTCTGCTCTGTCTTCGTGTTTGCTCTTTTCAGTATATCAAATATCCCTGTCTCCTGACAACATACACATGATGCCTTTCAGGACTCACCTGGTTAATCCAGGGCAATTTCCCTGTCTCGATGACATTTATTTAATTGCATCCGCAGAAGTGGTTTTTCTGTGAGATGATCTTATAGAGCCAGGAGCTGGGACATGAATGTCTTTTGGAGACTGTTTTTGCTCCTGCCGTGAGTCCCCAGTTTGAGTGCCCATTCTTCTAGCTAGGCACTCCCATAGAATGTCCTGGCTAAGAAGAGGGAGGCAGATGGATACTCCCAGCTGACCCGCCCCTACTGTTCTCATCTCAGCTCTGCATCACCTTGTGCATTCATGTGGATACCCAAAAATATATCCATGTTCTCTTCACACCCTCCCCCCGCGCCCCCCCCC